>JAVTVY010004263.1:0-37333 GCA_036873755.1 Hanleya hanleyi | reverse complement strand
CATGTATAATAATATGTTTAGTTACCATAAGCTGTGTACAATCTGTATTTAAGATAAAATGATTTTCTCTTCTTCTGTCCAAGTCGAGCTGTTGAGTTTCCCTGTCAGAATGCGAGTTGAATCGTAGTGTTCAACTTGATACTTCAGAAGAATGTAGTGTGATGACAAAAAAGTTGTCAGAGAGCTCGTAATTACCTTCTTCTATGTCGACATCATCGTTGTGACCAAAACTATTGCCATCAGACGTTGCTAACATGGCTTAAATCGCCGTCTGTATCGTAGCCCCCGCTCTATATATTTTCAGTGCAATCCGCTTCATTGACTGTGGAGTTCCTCTCTTGATGTCATAAGCCGGGAGTCCAGTTGGGAAGACAGTCAACTTTGACCCGTATTTACGCGTCGTTCTGATCAGATTAAAAAAAAATGAATAAATAAAAATAAAACAAACAGCTCGTGCAAAGTGAAAACTGGACTATGATTTCCAAGTACTTTTGAACGAAAAAAATTGGTATGAATTTACCTTCAGGATTAAATATACAACACACATTTACTGTCAAATAACGGTAACTTATAATAGTACCAAACAAAAATAATTCACAAATTCCAAAGAACCATGGGTTTCATCTGATATTCGCATTTTTCATGTTGTTAGAGTAATCCAAGAGAATGGTTTTAGCTCGTAGTAAAAATTTGTCACAACCGAACTATTTTACACGACAGCCTTTAATCCTTTAAATTTTTAAAAGTCGTATGTGAGAGAAGCCCCTTAACATGTAAATACATATAAATTTAATGCAATAAACCAGGTGATCAGTGAGCAGATATCATATACTAGTAGTAGATAACATTTTATGACGAGGTGTAATGCATTGTGTACTCTACATTTTATACAATGCCAAGGATGTAACGGTGAATGTATATTCAATGTGTCAGCAGACTTAAATCCATATGCAAATTGAATTACGACACCATAGAGAAGGCGGTAAATGACACGGTTACGTGCAAAAGTAGAACTCACTCCTTAATTTAAAACACTTTACTACGGATATTGCCAACGTTTAACATATAATGCGAGTGTCTTGCATAGTTGGTCTTATCGGTTCAGCCACTTAGGTGTTCCCAGCAGTATTCATGGATGTAGCGCTTATGATGGTCAGTATATGTAGCGCTTATGATGGTCAGTATACATCGGATATATCAGAATACATGTAATATGAAAGTGCTCCTCTAAGATACCGCAACAGATCATTTTCTCCCATCAATTGAAGTTGTAACGGTTTTTATCTTTTCTTCTACCCATCTCAATTTCAAGTCTATGAGACGAGGTGCGAAGCCGTGTATATGCAAATCTGACAGACTTAAAGAAATGAAAACCATTACGCTATCTTAACAACTCATGTGTTCATCTATTATGCCATTCGAGGTTTTGTACACCTGGATATACGACGGTGCTTGGAAATTTGTTTCTTGTTTGACAACTTTTGTACAATTCCAGAGAAATACTGCATGTTGCAAAATATAGTAGGAAAAACATCTGGGAGCAGCGTTCTCTCTACTCGAGAAATGAGGGCCTTTACTATTTAAAACTTACGAAAGTGTCGAAACAAACATTTCGAGTTGTGCTACGAAAGGTCGAATATTAAGCAAGCTATGAATTCCAGAAATCACTTGTCATTATATAGCTAAATGGTTTAATAACGCCAAAGCTTTTGTAGAAATATGTTCCATTATCTGCTCAAATAACAGAATAAAAATCCCCGAACCTGTCACTTCAAGGCCAGATTTAACACACATCTTCAACCCCTAACTCATGCCAAGAATACAGTTACTGTTATTAATGTATCCTGCTGATGTATTGTTAATTATCTGCATAGATGCATTTTATCTTACAGATCTTATGAATGAGATTGTATATTGCCCTCATTTCCTGCATCCAGTAGCCAGCCACCGTCCACGAAGCCGGTCAATAAACTAGGCTGCTGTCAATACAAATATCCAAAAGTAAACGACTAATAATCGTCAAACACAGTTATAAATATTATTTCCCTCCAAAATTCAACAACGAAATAATATATTTTTCACCTCCGTCGATCAGACGGAGGTCTAATAACGCAACGTGAAATCTCCCGCCATAAAATTGCCATATGGGCAACCCACGACTCATGTGATTTCCAATAGGGCTTGCCATGGTTCCCGACGAAATTTTGAGGCCACATTTTGAACACTTTTTGAAATAATGGGGAACCTTCATTGGAATGCAATTCAAAGGGCCTCGCTTATGTAGTCGGGTTCCCATCTCCCATAATGCTTCACGAGTTATACGTAATGGGAGTCAGGTTGGCCGCTTCCAGCGAGTGATTCAACATGGCGGCTCTCCAGGTTGTAGAGATAGACGATGCGAATTTTTGCCTATTTTCTGGTAAGTTTATTGCCGCCATGTCATTATGTTTATGTTTATGTCATTACCACACAATGATTCCTAGTACACCACACATCATTTCTATATATCGCAAAGTATTTGTCGGCTGATGACTTATGTCGAAGCCAACCAAATATTCCAAGTTGTTGTTGTTGCATATAAAATGACTGGGAGGTCATGCACGCACTGACTGTGGAAGGCAGCAGGACAATCGACCATGCCCTGATTTTACTGATACTTTTTCCTTTTAATTGATGATATCAACCAGACTGGTTGTTTAAACAAAATCATTCTAAATTTTGCTGATAAATTCTATTTCCTTGAAGGAGGAGGGGTGTTGGGCTATTTATTTTGCCATGAATTTCGTGTGCATTTATAAAATATTTACCAGCATTATTGTAATGAAGCATCAATTCACAGTTTATTGTTTGTCCAACCACATGTGTCTCTGTCCCAATTCCCATTTCAAAGGTTCATCCCCCAGCAGCATAAATGCCAATTAAAATTTCAATACTCTAAATGAAAAATTATTCTTGTATCTATCAAATTACCTTGACTCTGGATACCATTCTCAGCTTTACAGTCCATTTAAAATGATCGAGTGAAAACAGCTGAATAATGGTTTGATTTTGCAGAAATACCAAATTGATCTACCTGCACGAGTCTGTAAACTTATTTAATAAAGCTGATAAATAATATACATATACTTGTTATGATAATGTTTGTTTGAGAACATTGTAAACCCTTTCTTTTCATTTATCCCAACAGTTTATTGACATCCACATTGTGTGCTGTGACACACGTATGCCGCAAAATCATTTAGAGTATAATGCAGTTTCAAGTCCAGCAGGTATGTATCCTACTAGATGTATTATTACTGATGTATTAAGGCAGGCCATTAGTATTTTACACAATCGTCAAGTCTGCACATACACCATCAGATATCTTTTGATGAAAAATAATTTGCTTGTTAAAACCTGGGATTCTGAAAACTTATTCTGAATTGCAGTTAAAACAAAGGAGTATCTACATTCCACATAGCATGGATAGAACCTTTCCCAAAACTTTGCTCCATAGAGAAGTTACTTATATAAACAATCCTGTTCTAGATTATAATATCCTGGATTCGTATCATGCTCATGTCACTAACATGACCATCAATGAACTCCAATCCAACCAGTGGTCAAGATCCATCATCGTTCTTCAGGATTCATATTATTGATCCCTCGTGTATAGATTGGATTAGGTTCTCATAGTATTCATTTCATACTTTTGCAAATTCTTGTAACATGGTCAGGCCCCAATACTATTAAGTACACGTATGCTGTATGAAAGGAGAGAACTGGTATAATGGATTACATCTTGTTCTGTATGATGAAAAAATGAAATATTATGAAGACCATAAACATTTTCAATGGACTGAGTTTTGATATTAAATGTATACAATTGATTCCAACCTGCAGGTCATGGATTCGGCACTTCTGATATAAGACGCAACAGGACTGTTACACAGTGGATGTACTGGATGAACTGACTATCGATTGGTTAGCTGTGCCAGAAAGGTGTGGACTGACAGAGGTGGTGATTGGCCACATAGTATTGTGCAAACTAAGCCCCCCCCCCATTGGATATCAGCTGATTCTTCAGGTAATGACCACCTGCAGGGTGATACATGTGTCAATCGGTGAGATATTTCCAAAGATGCGAAGTTCTAACTTAAAACAACCATGCCGGACTTTATTCCTTCATTCAGAATAATTGGATATAACTTTTACAAAACCTGAGGCTCCCAATAGGTCACAAACCTCCATTGAAGTTTTTGGGTGTAAGATTATTATCAGGACTTGACTTCCGGCGAACATTGATTGGCCATTATACCGGACTGGGCCAGAAATGGTCTGTGACGTATTTTAAACTGCTTCTATAATATTTGACTCTCAAATAGATCAAAACTACCTTTTCAAATTTTAATCGTAAAAAAATCTGGGCCAGTTTGATAGGCACCTCCGAAATTTGCCGTAATGGTGTCGGACTGGATGAACCTATTTCTGGCGATCTTATCTCGAAAAAAATGTGGGGAATGTATGCTGAATTTTGGTTCATACTCCATGTAAGAATCACGAGACAATGCATACAATAGCCAAGTCTGGGGACAACAATGTGTCTAGACATGAGCCTTTTCAGCTGCACAAAGACTCGGACAATAGCTCCCTACATACAGTATCTACCTGAATTTTTCATATGTTTGAGCGGAAAGGCCAGGCTACCTGGTGTGGTGGGTTATTCGTGGTAGCTAATATTAGGGGAAAAAGTTTTTTGAAGATGTGCTCGGCCGATTTACTACATATTAAGTAAGACGAATATTTAGTGTTTGCGACCATTAGCTCCTGGATCTAGAACACATAAATGAAGGGACCTAGTTTATCGGTATGACAACCGTATCATGTGCAATGGGACTGTGCGGATAATATCAGATTCACGGAAGTTGAAGTCCTGCAGCATGCTCCACAAATATCATCAAATGTCATAATCTATCTGCTGGCCAGTTTTGAGTGGTGGTAGCTCCAGCTTGGAATACTTGAACGGATAAGATTATTCAAGTTTAGGCAAGAAGCTGTATGTTTCTGGTCTGCACCAGTGCAGATCTATACTTTGTTTTGGCAAAATTATCTCCCTGGACCAGGAGAAGACTTGAATGTGTCTAAAATGATTAAGGCTACTTAAAGGTGAAATGCAAAGGTTTTTAGATTCCCCTTTTCACATTTTATATGGGTTGAATAATGATAGAAATACCGGTCTATCTACTTCACTTGGTTTAATTTGAATTATCTTGTCTGCTAGAATCTTTTTAAAAGTCGGTACCCCTAGCACAGCTGAATTCAGATTTGCAAAACGTCATCGCTTATCTTTCCTTGCTTGTGACGTCACGTCAGACCAGCCGCCCGGAGACCACAGGCATTTGATAAGGGTCAGTAATGGATGGGTTGTCATCAGTCACCAAATTGTCTTTGCAATGATTAAAATGATATGTATGTGTAGTGTACTCGCCCTTCTCATGCTGGTATACCCCATACTAGTAACATGGAGTCAGTATGGATGGATGATCTCTGGCCCACAGTTAGTTATTCATTGATAAATGAATCACAATTGACCTTTGTGTCGGTGTAGTAACAAATAAAACTTCATATACTCACTATTGTCATAATGTTATCTATACCCCATTCTTCTAACACGGAGTGAAGGTAAATCACTCGCCATCTTGTTTGAAATTCTCTTAACAACGTTTTCCGAAACGTAACAAGTACGAGTCTTTTGATTGATCAATGCACTGGTTGCTACAGTCATCACAAATTCCATGGAATGCGGAAATCTTGACTTCTACAGAGACAGCGATATTGGCCTATCAAATGCCGTGTATCTCCTCATGTTCGGTTAACGTTGTTAAGAAAATTGTTTCAACCATATTTGTCGAGTTACATGAAATACATCTTTTTGTTGCAGTAAATAATTAAAATCAATGCAGCAGGTGTGTTCAACAAACATCATTTATTGGATAAAAGATATGTGCAAAGTATGAACTGTGACTTTTCCCTTGGAAATTTCTATCTAAATTCGGGTTGTAATGGACAGTGCGGTACCTTGTCTGCGACCTTAGTTGGTGGGGTCCATATATGCAGATACATAACTACCACGGATAATTAGGATATTACTGAGATATCCATCTTATACTGACCCTTATCAAATGCCTGTGCCGGAGACTGAACGTTACAAGTATTGACGCCTGGCAAGATGGTCTGATGTGACGTCACAATCGAACGTCAAACAAGGGCAGATAAGCGATGCGGATTTCATTTCTGAAATCGGCCGGGCTTGAGATGCCAACTTTAAATCACTTTTCAAAAGCTACCAGGAGACAAAATACTTCAAATAAAACCAAACAGAGTATTTGGGCTGATATGTCCATCATTAACTAGCCCGCGAAGAATATAAATAGGGAAATATGAAAACCTTTGCAGTTCACCTTTAAACAAATTACAAGCGTCTAGTCCGTCATTCATAATCCAGCCGTCGTCCATTAGAGAATATCCGCGTCCATAATCCAAAGACCTATTCCATATTCCATATAACAGTATTAGCACCAAATTCAAAAAGACAATCATAGTATACATAAACATTGGCTTGTTTCCTGCAAGAGAGAAGCGGTCAACTTCATTTCCTGAGTAGAGGTAAAAGAACATATTTTAATTATTTTATTCAAATCTTAATTCCACTTCTGTACAAAATACATACAGAACGAACTGCATACAGAATAACACAAGAAATAGGTACATATATGTCATGCATTAATTACATTAATTCTTAACCAAAGATCAATACATGTAAGTGTGCCTCTCTATGTTAACAGATTAGAATCAGTGATGGGTGATATTACAACCATATCATGGTGTTATGTACTGCTATGATTAACTTAACTTTAACTGCTGGAGATATTTTCTAATTTGAGGGTAATGTGCAATCATACTAAATTTATTTTCATAACTTCATTTATTTTCACAATAAGCAACATAATGGAGATTAGCAAGTGGAGTTTTACAACATACTATAATAAGCATCATGGGTCGCCTTCAGTTTAGTGTAGACATCTATACCCTTGAATATCTGTTACCATGATTCAGTCATAATATTTTCTGTAATACATTGATGTTGACAAGGAATAAACGTAATTATTTGATAGTATTATTAATTGTATGTTGTTTATGATTAACATGATGAACTTTTTATTTGCTGGAATCCAGTCAATTGTTCCATATTAGCAATACTCTCATCAGCCATCACGATTGAATGTGAATGTGATACATGTACAAGACCATGGTCATTAACACAGTATGGTGAAGGTGACCTGTAACACCAATATACAAAATTATACCGAGCGCATTGAATCCACACCACATGATGATGATACAGATCAGAACGGAGTGTCGATACAAACAGGTGTGATTTGTAGAGGATTGTGTCAATGATGATGCTATACATTCACAAACGAAATATGAAGTGTTGATGTGTAGGGCCTATAGCACAAAATCACAAGCAAGTTGGTCAAGGCACACAGCGTCTCATTTCTGCCACTAACTTGATTGGGTGGTGGCGGAGGGGTCCTCTCAGAGGGGAGGTGGGGGTGGAAGAGGGTCTAGTGTCACAAGCAGTATTCCAGGTTGTCCATCCATATACTCTATTTCATGCCCCAATATTTCGAGCACGTGAAATCAGACAAAAATTATTTGCGGAGAATGTGACTTCCACATCCCTGGCTGCTCATGCTAGTGGGGAACCCTCAATCCCAGGTTAATTAGATTAGTGAAGTTAACCTCCAACAAATGCAAAATTGAGCTTGGCATCCGGCCTTAGTTTATTCAGTGATGTTTTTCCCTACCCTATTGCCTCGACGGACCATATTGCATCGACGGAGGTCTTCGCGCTCATCCAGCGCTTGTTCCCCAGCTAGATTGTCCTCCAGTAACAGATTTGTTCAGATGTTCAGTTGTTTATCAGATTGTTTGAAAACATATCTCGTATATTATCCATTACCAGATTACATTATCCACTTTACTATAGGTGTGTACATCAACCGACTGATCACATACAATTATTGTCTTCAACATCGCCTACATCCTTTTACGTTTGGATGTAAAATGCAACTATTATCGAATACTTTTTGGCGTTACTTAATACAGAACGCTGAGACAGTTTGCCGTGAAATAGTTCACTGGTGCTCTACATTCATTACACCTGTGTTTTCAGCCCCGCTTCGTTGTCTTCTCGTCTCTGTTCTTCAGTATTGTCAAATTTCAACTACACGATAGTCAGCTCATCTCACAGTAATAGAGAAGTGAATTTGGAGGCAACTTGGCCTACTTTCGTTAACTTTCGTAGAAGGTTGCTGAGGTCATGTAAACGGAAATGACCTTTGACTCTGCGCAAGCGGGAATTAAGCGCAACATTAAAAGGTTAGTTGACAAAAACGATGCCGGCATACTGACAAGAAGTCATATGACCCCACAGACAAATAAACTGACTTAGTCCATGGATTGAATTTCGCTGAAAACTTCACGCAGGTCTGGGGTGGACATGTTAGGTTCATTCCGGCGCAGAGGACAATGTTAGTCTCAATGAGGAACCCATTCATGGACATTTGCGATATGGGGTGCGGCACCTTGTTTTCTGTATATCGAGATGTGGAACACGATGGGAGGGGGGTGGTGGAGGGGGGGGGGGGTCTCGAGGACATGCGTTTTCTTTTGCTGAAAAGTGCTGATGACGCATGCGCAGTAAGCAGGCAGATCGAGCTGGACGTTTCGTGGTCTAGGTGGACCCATAGTGATTCGATTGGGTCGTGTGAAGTATCATAGTGAAGCACTCGTGGGGGGACGTCCAACTGGATGGGTGTGGGGTGGGAATATCGTATATCTGCGCATGCGTAGTAGAAAAAGTGTATTTGAATGGACGTTTTAAGATCGAAATAGACCAATAGTGGTCCGATTGCGCCGTGTATGGTCTCATCGTCAAGCATTCGTGATGGACCATCCGACTGGACTAATGTTTCGTCCGTTTTCAACATTCTGCGCTTGCGGTGACAGGGAATTATGGGAAAAGGGCACTGGAATTTACGTTTCGGGGTCGAAGTGGACTCATAATTATCCGAATGGGTCGTGTGGGGTATCAGTTTGAAACACCCAACGTCCTAGCCACGGCACCAGCATCTGCTCCAATCTGATCTCGGACTTCTGGTGCTGGAATTCAGAATGGAAGTTAGTTGAATTGAGGAACGAGTTGAATCCACTCCACATTCGATAATGATTTAGCAATGTCACCGCGCATTTATCATACTGATTACAGGTATGAAATTTTTCAGAGGAAACATTGATTTTAGCGTTTCTATTCCAAAATTCAGTTTCAAAAAGTTCTGAAATGCCTGAATTTGACCTTTGTGAAAGCCAGCGAGACGTTTTCGGTTGTTTTAATTTTCGTTTGACAGTTTTAGTCTTTTTTTGTTAAGACACCGATCGCGCGCATGAAAAGAATCTTGCCACTAAGAAAGTGATTGGTCGACAAAAAAGGTATTCGAATTTTTTGGCACACGCAGACCCGCATACCTGATGATCTTCAGTTCCTGAGTGCGACGTTTTCGATTCGCCGATCTTGTCGTTGCGCGGTTGCCCTGGGCCTTCCACTTCTCGGCAGATCCTTCACATCTCCAGTTTAGAGAAATTTTACTTGTAATTCACGAAAGGTATAAGGAGTCACCCCCATTCGACGTCCAACATGTTTTACAGGCGTATTAGCCTCCAAAAAGCCAATTGCAATAGCCCTATCCATATTCGATAAACGAGGTACGGTTTACCACAAAAATTTGCAACTTTTAACGCCCAATACTTACGGGTAGTAATATGGGCTTTTCGGGTATGCGACCGTTTTTATTGACCATCTCGGACATTACATTACCTGATGCAGGTCATGTCAAAACGCATGAATTTCTTGTGGTGTGTGTGATGTCCTGAATGCACAACCACACGAATAAATTCCAGGACTGGGTGGTCGACATTTTGACATTTTCAAACTGCCATCATCGACACGATGCGAGCTCGTTGTGGGAATGTGGTACAGTGTCGTGGTGGTTACACGCGATTTAAGTTGCAGTTTGCGCATGCTCATTAGAGCACAACTGCACCTACAGGACAGTCCTTGATACACCGTGTCCGCTTGATTACTGGGATAGTGTGTGCAAATTTCATCGCGATCGGGCAAATATCTTGGGACATAACAAACAACGCTTTTGGGGGGGGGGGGGAACTTACTTTTGTTGCACTGTTTATATAAACCTCAATCGCTGTATTATCAGTAACTCTGTTGGGGGAATTTGGTTAATTACAACACATATAAGGGAAGTGGGAAAAGGTGCCGACATACTGACACAGTCACAGTATAGTCTTCTGGTTAACCTATTCTAAAGCACATACCAAGAATCTAACGATTCGTGATATGTGTTGTATCAAAGGTACGCTTTTATTGTACCTGTTCATGTAGCAACTTGTATGACATGACCACACGGCCCCTAGCACCGGCATAAGCGGTATTAGATACAAATCTAGATGTCACAACGTCATTTCGACAAATAAATTTTCTACTAGTAATATACATGGATGAGTTGATAATATTCGCTTTCACGTATGAATATGACATTTTGTCATATATTCCCGCACAGACAACTGTTGATCACTATCTACACAAATGGATAGTTCTCTCCAGATCTTAACTGGTATCTTCATATTTGCCAATTATCGTCAGTAGTTTTTAATAAAGTGTATGTTGTTATTGATTATTTTTGCAGGTTCTTCATACTTGAGGTGTTAACCAGTGTATCGATAAATAATGATACTGGGTATCAACTTGTATTGGGATATTGGTCAAATTCCTCCCTCCTGGGCTGGCTTGAATGCCTAAATTGCTCCAAAAATCGATGCTCAACTTCCCAGTTTTGTCACTTTGCAAAATTTCACTGATTGCTGTGGTAACAAATAAAAAAATAAAAACAATTGCAAAATTATTTTCACTATTTGATAGGGTTTTGATATATGAATTGTTGAGGAATAGCCCTCTTCATTACACCAAGGCAATTTGTATGTTCGCACTTCGAACTAGCCTTGCTTTATCAGTCCACATTCAGTGTCCAAAACCGAGGTATCAACTGCTCCCACGGGCATAGACGAATCAGTCAGAAACGTATGTACGGTGGCGTCTTCTCCAATTAGTACTACTACTATTTTAATTTGAATGGCGCTTTCAATTTAATAAAATTATGCGCGCCAGGTCGTTGCATTGAGTTTGATGTACAACATATATATTGATTTAAAATATCCAACTATACGGATTTGTAATGGATTAAAAAAATATGTAGAAAAATCAAACTCCAAATGCGTTATTTAATGTCATGGTGAGGTTAGAGACATAAAAGGAAGGGAGCATGTATGGACCAACACAATTAATTTAATAATAATAAAATCCTAACGACCCTTTCTAAAAAATAAATATAAAACTGAAGTAAAAAGGCTAATATAGCACATGCATATTTTGTTTAAACAAAAATTAGACTCATCATATAGATTTAGATTTGACAATGTGAGAAAAATCGAGATTAGATGTAATATCTATACTCATCCTGATGAAGACAGTGAATGATGACCTCGTGGTATCATCAGACACCAATGTCCAACCAGAACAAGCAAGACATTATTTAAAATAAAACTGTTTACCCCAACCCCCTCCCTTAAGCAAATGTAAGAAAATGTATATTAAACAGAGTGGTGAATAAAAACGAGATTTGATGTAATATCTATGCCTGTCCCGATGAACACCGTGAGTGATGACCTCATGGTATCATCAGACACAAATGTCCAATCAGAAAAAGCAAGGATACCATTTAAAACAAAACTCTTTCTCAGAGTAGAAATATTGGTATAATTTCTTAACCACAGGTAAGAAAATATATATTAAACTATTCTAGAATTTTATTATTCATCAACTTGTAATATGCATGTACTATTAATTAACCAATAAAACTATTATAAATTATTCCACAGGATGGAAGGGGAGGTAACAGTTGTACCCTCCCCTAGACTAGATGGGAAATGTAGAACAAAATAATAAAATCAATATAAATTAGAATCTGCGTGTGTGCAGTATATATCTATAAATAGCCATAAAAACTTTATCACGGTTTTTTCTAGGCTTTAAAATGGATTCCATGGTATGATTGAAGACACCAGCACATATAAGTTCATTAAAAAAGTTTAATCTCTGATTATTAAATCGTGTACACGATAATAAATAGTGACTGATGCCTTCTTCTACATCACACGCATCACACACTCCAGTGGGATGTAAATTACATCTAAAGAGATATGAATTCAGGGGAATATGCCCGACAAGAAGTCTAAAAACAAGTACTTCAGCGTGGCGATTTGGTAAATTCAAAGGGCGTCTGTAACTGAAGGCTGAAATTGATAATAAAAACGCCCCTTCTCTGAATTATCCCAGCATTCCTGCCATTTAGATTTAAAATAAGGATATAAACAAGCCATGGCTTCATTTATGGTCAATCCCATATGTATATTAATATCTTCTCCAATTAGATACGCCATTCCTCCTTTTATATAGAGGATAGACCAGTCGATCAATAAGTCACGTCTACGACACTTTTCGAAATTCAGATGGGGCCGTGGTCAATGACGTCTCGTGTCTATGTATAAGTCCTTTGAAGATAACTGGTAGGAAAATATACCGATGATTGTTCGAAGAGTGAACGTTGAATTTGACTTGCTGCGAGAAGACGGGGATAGGTGGCTGCTTGTAAACAGTTGATGAATGTTGCACGAAACATGAACGACTTCTTGAATTGACAAGGCTGCACCAAAACTATCTGGAGAGTGATATCAAATTGTCAGTTTTTATTTTGTTGCAGAACGTCGCCCATCACCAGCGCCGTCCCATGTCATCGTGACAATGACCTATCAAAGGAATTGAATAATTGCATGTTCGTTGCTAACTTGTAGGTCTACTCTCCAAGGGGCCAATGTTTTTACTACTGTGTTTGTTTATCATTGTTCTGTATTCGGACAACGTAAATGTCTTCTCATCCATTACACACCCAATCGATATGTCTAAAACTAAACACAGGACTTGTTTGACCTTTTCTGTCTGGGTACTACAGACAACATTCAAAATTAATGCAGTCCTTGGGGTTGACCTGGTGAATAGGAGATACACAGACATATTTCTGATTGTCAGTCTAAAAACCAGATATTTGATTTCGATTCTTTTTTTAATTCAGAGAAATTCACAAAGATTTTTTTCGTAACATTCGGTCAGTATGTTATGATATATTAACAATCTTAATAAATTAATATCCTATCAATGCTCCCCATTCGAAAATGTCTTACTGATTTCAGTTGAATTTGGTGTTCAGATCGCCAAGATCATGAATATTTAATAGTCTTATGACATCACGGCCGCATTTTTAACTACTTTACTTACAGTCGGAGAGGGGGGATAGGGTCATGGTCTCTGCTTTAACCCAAGGTTTACTCCAAGGACCAGTCCATAATGTTGCTAACCTGGCGGGAGGGCGGTAACATTCGAAGATTCCCCCACAGCTTGGCGCCTGTTCGACTGAGCCAACCAAATAGCCCCTAGCATTATGTTCCCTTCAAAGCACTATGAAGAGCTCTCGGGATTGATTGACACTCGCGTTACTGCAAGCCGGTTAGATCCTGCAAGCGACATATCCAAATGGGGAGCAGATAGGATTTAATTTTAATTAGATTGGATTTATTAAGTACCAAAAGAACAATGTGAACTAGGAATTGGTATTTTATATACAACACAAATTCCCTCCCTCACAACGTGAATTGTGAATAGTATCAGTGAGAGGAAAACAATATTTTCCTTGCAGTGAAAATGTGATATAATCGCCAGTGAAGATACGATATATATTTTTATTACTTCAGAGCAGTGATGATAAGATCAGATCAAATGATTTGCTTTATTTATGGTCGTTTTTTAACAAACAGTAAAATATTAGCGAACTAAGGAGCTATTATAAACCAACATTTAAGGAAAGAACAAATAAATGACAATAAAAGAAGAAAAAATCTCGAAGATAAAAATATGAAAGTCGTGAATAGATACACAGAGATATAGATATAGATCAACATATCACAGAGATATAGATATAGATCAACATATCACAGAGATATAGATATAGATCAACATATCACAGAGATATAGATATAGATCAACATATCACAGAGATATAGATATAGATCAACATATCACAGAGATATAGATATAGATCAACATATCACAGACCTCTCCATTTGGCAATGGCACATTCTTGTTACCAGTTGCTTGATGAATATCGTTGGGAAGTTGATTCCAGCAAGCAGCTAGTCTGAATGGTTTTAAATGTGCCATTGCCCAATATAGATGCTTACTTCTGGGTATCTGTATCAATAATAGCGCACGATTACATGTTCACGAAGTGATATGGTCAGTGATCCAAATTTCATCGGTTGCATGCGCATCTGCAAGGCAAGCTACATTTTGTGGTACGATTCTGATTACAGTAATTACAAGCCTCTGATTTGTCATTCATTATTTAGTAGTCGCCCATAATCGACGTCCGCGTCCATGATATAACGATATTAGCACCAAATTAAAAGAAAACAACAATCATAGTATACATACATTGTAAACACAGGTTAGTTTCCTGTGGGATAGTGATATACAGTAATTTACATAAAAATTATACTAAAAGAAACAATGGATAAGCCCGTCATACTTAGAATGACGATGATGACATCCGCCAAAAATTCGGGAAAAGCCATTTTCTGTACATGCACTAGAGTGGTAAGCGACCATGCAATGACAAGCAAGCTTGCAGGAAATACAACCCTCATTCTGAAAAGACGCATTGAAGTTACTGAAGCTGTTGAAAAACAACAATGACGAAGACTATTTTCAGGGAATATTCATTCAAAATTAAATATAAAGCAGTTAAGTTCAACGGAGCCTGTCCTTTTTAAAGGAAATATGTGTCATTTGTTTGCCTTGGAACGAGGAAAATAGTAAATTCTAATTTATTAAGGAGAATGATTTAGTTCTGACTGGCCACCCAGGAGCTTTGCGCTCCGTCTACAGTGGTTCCGAAAGTAAGGGATCGGGTCCCGTCGACAAGTTTGCGACAGGCTTCAATATCTATATTCGCAGACAAGAATGAAATTACAAACTGGCCCCAAGCGGCGCCATCTATGGGGACATGTGGATGAAATTTGATCCCAAGCGACATATTATGGCAGGATATCTTACACCCCCACCTCGCTTCACCGTCGTGTCTAACATTACAAAATGCGATCGTGCGAAATGACTAATGTAAGCAAATCAAACGATTACACATTTTACAACATGGCCAGGGTGGGTTCAGAGAATTTGATAATTCAGAGTCCAAGGAATAAACAATTTTGATATCCAGTCAAGCATTTTGTGACAGTGGTTAACATGGTGAAGAGCGAAGCCCTTGGTCGGCGTCGGGTCTCACAGACTTGTGTTCTGAATAAAAACTTGCATTCTGCTAATATTTTCCTGTTTGGGCCGTTTCTTCGGTGTGACGGTTGCCCAGTTCATCACTTTCAATCTGCATGAACACCTGCTATAAAATCGTGACTGAGATACAGGTCTTCACTGGGATCATTTTTGGTTCTGGTGATGTCTTTAGATATGCAGCTTACATGTATATATTGCCTTTGGGTCATGTGATTTATTGTCAGTACAACAGCATCTATTTCCACCATGTTCGTATTGTAGAAATATGAAGACGACGAAGGGCTTGTGGGCGATCTCAGATATTATAACGCAAGGTCGTGTGTTGACTCGGGAGATGGTATCTACATAACATGAACACATTTCACATAATTTTGTGAACTATACCGGTGGCAGTAGGATAGTTTGGTGGAATAAACTTATTTAAAAACGCCAAACATTCTCTTTTATACTGTCCTGAAAGAGTGAAGGTGCAAGCTGACCCATCAAATGCTCAGTACAATTATGACATTACAATCGACTATCTGTCTCATTTTTTAAACACGCACATGAGACTTGGGATTCATAAAGCACCAATTTAGTGCAGTTATACAACCTTCCAATATTAAACCATATAGTCGGAAGTTATATAACTGTTTCTCGCAAATGGTTGTGTACAGGGGTAAACGCGTTCCAAACGCGTTCCAAACGATTATAGGAAACGAATCGCTTTCAATATCGCTTAATTTTTTTTATCAAAGCGCGTTTCCCTCGTCAAACGCGTTTGCTCTGATCAAAACGCGTTTATGAAAGCGTTTTATAAACGCGTTTGTGAACTCGCGCAAATCTGTGTTTTTATTTTGCAAACCAGGCCTCGTCTCCGGGCTTTCCCCAGCCGCTATTATAATCTCTGTGCTGTGAAATAAATATATGTGGCATAGCCTTCAATATACATGGGTAAAAACGTTCTGTGCCCGGTAATTTTATTTTTGTTTAGTTTACACCCTAAACTAATGAAACTAATGAACACATGGCAGTGTGACTACATGTCGAACTATTATCACTACGAACTATTATCGCCCTCAGTTCCTATTACCCTGGACATTTATCAGCCCAGCAGTACAGCACGAGGTCACCCATCCAAGTCTTGACCGGACTCAAAGTCGCTTAACTTCGGTGATTTTACGAGAACCGGTGTGTCCAACGTGATATACCGTATCAGGGAACCTTCAAGAGTCACAATGAAACATACAGCCAAGGGTTCCCGATGGGCATGACAGCGCACTCGCTGAATAATCAATAAAAAATAAAAAAATAATTATAAATCAAATTTTCATCAGAATTCGGTAAGCTCAGAACCTGCTGGTAACAGTCCCCTAATGCACATTCATGCAAAAAAATCAAGGTTCTAGTTTGCCATCGAAAGAATTCGGATGGACTCACTCACTCACTGACTGACTACCGTACAATTTGCAGATGGTAGCCTACTTCGTAGGAACAAACGAAACTACCGGTATTTATAAACTCTAGTTAACAGAACGCTTTTTTAACTTAGCGATTTGATGGGAATATTCCATATCGTTTCGTTTAAATATTGCGCTAAGCTTAAGTCTTTTCGTTCACCAAGCGAAACAATATTTGTTTTCCTATACCAAGCGAAATGATTAGTCAGGCGTGTGATGCCGAGCAGAAAAAAAGCCTTTCGCCTGACCTTGACTCCATGCAGCTTTTGATCAACATTCAGTCACCGAACCTTTGTACAAATAAAAACAAAAACAGGCCAAATAGTATTCTCGGCCGACGAAGCAACCGTGGTGTGGACGGCAATGCTTATTTAACAACAACAACATTAAAACGCGTTTAAAACGCGTTTCCAAAAAAGCGTTTCAAAAATTCATAAACGCGTCCGTGAAACGCGTTTCAAGCGAAACGAAACGAAAGATAAATGAACATACCGAGGTATCAACGCGTTCTTTGAGAAACAAACGAAACGAATACAAAACGCGTTCAGAACGCTATTGAAACTCGTTTCAAACGCTAATAGAACTATAATATACGTGAAAAAACGGACACCGAACGGTTTTATCCCTGTGCATAGATATTTGCAATACCTGACCGAAATTTAATCTGGAAGATTTATTTAACAATCACAAAAAGTTTCTCAGGGAAAGAGGTATTTGTCTTCCAACCATTCATAACGACATACCAAAAATATACTGGACTCCCAAAATGCATAAATCACCATACAAAGCTAGATTCATAGCTGGTTCTAGAAGCTGCACCACCAAGCTTCTTTCAACCCTATTGACGAGGGCCCTTCAGGAGGTAAAAGCATTTTGGGAAAGGTATTGCGCCACTATTTCTAAGAACTCTGGCGTTGAATGTATGTGGATATTGAAAAACTCAAAATGTCTTACGGAAGAACTTGATGCTAAAGGTCACATACCGTACAGACATGTATCCACATGGGATTTCTCGACTCTCTATACTACAATCCCTCATCAGGACCTTATTGACCGTCTAAGTTCATTAATAGTATCTGTGTTCAAGAAAACTGATCGTAGGTATATTAATGTCGGAAGCCATAAAGCATTCTTTAGCTCCACTACATACAAGAGATATCATTCATGGGATGTTTCTTTGTTTATAGAGTTGCTTGAATTTCTCATTAAAATATCTATGTGAAATTTGGCAACACAATATATCAGCAGCATATAGGTATTCCAATGGGTACTAATTGTGCACCCCTGTTGGCTGACCTGTATCTGTTCTCTTATGAATATGACTATATGCAGGCGCTTTCAAAAACCGATCCATTCAAAGCCCGTTCCTTCTCATTCACCAAACGCTATATAGACGATCTTCTCGCTGTGGATAATCGCTATATAAATGACGCAGTGAAGGATATATATCCACCTTCACTGGATTTGAAGGAAACTACAGATAGCCCTACAGGCACATCTTATTTAGATCTCTATCTCTATAGAAATGAAGCGGGCATTCTCTCTCGTCGACTTTATGACAAAAGAGATGATTACAATTTCGACATCGTAAACTATCCCTTTCTGGATAGTAATATTCCAGTGGGACCTGCATATGGCGTATACATATCTCGCTTAGTAGCATTTGCTAGATCCTGTGATAGATGTGATGATTTTAATCAACGTCACAACACATTGTTGCAGAAACTTACAAAACAGGGCTATTCCACCAAGCGCCTCCACTCAAAGTTTCTCAAATTTGGCGATACATATCGCATGCTGATAGCAAAATACGAACGTAGCGTGCAAGATCTATGGCGCTACGTTTCGTAACTTGTGTCTAATTCCGCTTAACCCGGGGCTAGGGGCCGTATGAACCCATGTACTTCAAGATCCTCATGGTACTCATATGAACAGTCACAATCAAAACGTGACTGAGATACATCATTCTTTAGATGACGACCTTACAACGAATATTATGGATTAAGAATACTGATCAGCGATACGGATTTGATATTTTTGGAACATCATGATGTCTTGCCGGCATCATTGAAAACCGTTGACCGCTTCTCTCTTGCAGGAAACAAGCCTATGTTTATGTATACTATGATTGTCTTTTTGAATTTGGTGCTAATACTGTTATATGGAATATCGAATAGGTCTTTGGATTATGAACGCGGATATTCTCTAATGGACGACGGCTGGATTATGAATGACGGACTAGACGCTTGTAATGAAATGGAATTTCGGGGATAAGCTTAGTCAAAACAAGCGGTACTGGAAATTAAACACATTTAAAATACGACTTCTAGTTTGCATGCACAAATTGCTGGGACAAGTATGGTGGCTAACAATTCTACCTTTACGTGAGAGTATGGTGGCTAAGAAATCAATATTTCACAATATCTTACCTGTTAATTGCAGATATTCATATTTATTGTAGTACATTTCTACAAGAACACTCCCTTTTGGATTATATGTAATTCATTTGTGTATAACTGCAATCAATCATAGATACGCGCAATCCTGTCATAGATATCTACCATCCAATTGCGAATATATATTCATAGTACTATTTTCGATATTCGAGATGTGGCACTATTCGCGGATAACCAAAACTGGATTACGAATACCTAAAATGAGATAACAGTCCATTAGTGGTCCTCGTATTTGACCTCATTTTTAACTCCATAATTTTCCCCAAATGTTCGGACTGACAATTTGTAATGTCCATGTGTTGGTATTTAGACTGTCGTAGCCCATCGATTCTATCATGGTCAGCAACATATCACATGCATTCCTCTTGATTACAATCTACTGAAATATGTTCTACATTTGTCTTCTGTCCGGTGAATATAAAGCTCTAGCTGCTTGTCCAAGGCGGACGGCGATATTCAGGCATTATCTTGTTATAAGCCAGTACTGGGGTCCGTGTGGTTACATAATAGATTCCACATGAACAATAGCACCAAAAGCGCCACTGAGATAGCAACGCTACGTCTTGGAATCCTTAGTATTCCAGTATGAATATGAGGTGCGGCGGGAGGCTTTTCTGTGGAGTCATATGGTTGCTTCTTAGTCACCAGACTGACGTCGTCAGTTTTTTGCGCTCCATGCATATCTCCCCAAATTGATTTCACATGCAGGTTGATGAGGATAGCCACTGCTGTAATGGGTCATCACATGTGAGTAATATGTGGACCACGACTCAAAATTATATGGTTAAAATATGTGGGATATAGCATATGTGATACATTTGGATACGCATGGATCTTCTCACACATCATTCAAGCGTTGTGCATATTTGACTGTACGTGCCGAATTTTCCTGAATATTACGACATAGAAAGGATTATGTAAAAAAAAATCTGTCACTTTTGTTAATTCTTTTGGAGTGACTTGGGAGGACAGTGTGGTTCAGCCATCCATGGAAAGCACATTAACGGAACATTTGAAGGTGGCGGGAAAAGATGCCGGAGTAGAGACAAGAAGTCATGTGACACCACAGGCCAAAACTCTTGACTGCATGTCTAAGACCACAACAATAATCACAATGATACATGCCACTATTTGTATCTCAGCCACGCATAAATTGTAGCTGTTCATATGATAATATTGACTGAGATGACCACGCAGCCCTTAGCACCGATTTTTAGCGATACACATATCCAAGAACAACCACAAGCAAAAATGTGACTGAGAAAAAGAGTAACAATTGCACCTGTGGTAATTCAATATTGCACATTGCAACATTGCTTGAAAAGTTTACTTCACACACTGTAATACATGTGACAGCACAGTAACTTATTTACATCACATGCGAAAAGGGCCATATTATCTTACATGTTAGCACATATAATTTGGTATAAACCGGTAAGTATTCACAATGTATTCGACATGTATATTCATGTTCAAACTATTTAATAATAAAAAGTGCCTTACATATATCACAGAAAACATCACAATCCAACAATTGCATTTGTCTATAAGAAAGTTTGGAAGAATGAATTTATATAGCCTGCTTATATTGGTGCATTCGAATTAGCAAAGCTCACCATAACAATTTTTCCAATGATAATACTTGATGACATTCATTGAAGTATTCACATTTGATACGTGTTATCATAACTGACGATTACTAACAATAGCATAATATACATGTTTGGAATTCACGCCAAAATATACTTTTTTATTTGTATGTATTATGTACAAATTGTATGTATTATAGGCATAAACGAAATACCTTATTCACAGAGCACTATTACACCAACATATAAGCAGTGTAGCAATAGCAACATTCAATACTCATCCCTCGTCCATAAAAGAATTTCCGCGTCAATTTATATCGAAAGGCCTATTTTTTAAGAAAGTTAGCAACAATTGTAGACAAGGTGATCCTATTTCGCCCTATCTCTTTTTACTTTGCGCCGAGATATTGGGGGTAATGATTCGAGAAGAAAAAGATATTAGAGGCATTACGATAGGGAACACCGAATATAAGATCAGTCAGTATGCGGATCACACCCAACTAACCCTTGATGGTTCTGAACTATCTCTTAGAAAAGCCTTGAATATTTTGGACCACTTTCATAAACTATCTGGATTAAGAATAAACGTAGACAAAACTAAAGCAATATGGATCGGTGCATTAACAGGATCGGAAATAAGATTATGCCAAGATGTAAAATTAGAATGGGCGACTGATTTCAAAATGCTCGGAGTTTTCTTCAACAAACTTTGTGGATATCTAGAAAATGAATTATTTGGCAAAGTTAGAAGAATTGAAAAGAGAATTAAGTAAATGGAAAATGAGGAACTTAACACTACTTGGAAAAGTCACAATCATAAAATCATCTGCCTTATCCAAACTAACTCATCTATTTCTTGCCCTTCCCAACCCCCCAGACGACTTCATCCAAGAACTCAATACAGTTCTCTTTAAGTTTATTTGGAAAGGTGGGAGCGATAGAATACGCAGAACTATAACGACGGGGGGCTCCGCATGGTCAACGTTGCCAATTTTATTAATAGTTTAAAAGTCTCCTGGATAAGAAGAATTTTGCTACATACCAGAAAATGGAAATATCTTGTAAATATTGACTCGAATACCCCACAAAATATATGGAATTTGGGGAATGACTACCTTAAAAAAGTACTTAAAGATATCTCAAATCCTTTCTGGCGAGATGCATTCCATGCTTGGTATCATTTGAGAAAAGTCCACGAGAAGTAAATGATATAGTAAATGAACCACTTTGGTTCAATAGTAACTGCGAACAACCTTCGTTTTTTATCCAACAGTGGTACAACAATAATATTAGGTACATTCGTGACATTCTCGGATCCGATGGTACTTTTTTTTATCATTCCAAGATATAAAAAGCAGATACAATATCAGAGGAACCTATTTAGACTATATCCGTGTGGTTTTAAATATTAATAGAAATTGGGAAAATGAGATACGTCAAAAATATGAAGATGTTATGTTGTATACTCCAGTTCTCGATTTGGGAAATCACTTTTGATAAAACAAACAAAATGATGTAGACTTTTCTACGATGTACTTAATAAGGAAGATGGGCTAGTGGTAAAATCGGCAAATAAATGGGAAGAGATTATTAATGGGAAAATTGACGGGACGAATACTTATAAAAGTACATTCTCCAGCACTGAATACACAAAATTAAGAAATCTGCAGTATAAGATCCTACACAGGAGTTTATGTACAAACTCGTACTTACATACTATTGGGAAGCGAACAGACAACCTATGTTCCTATTGCAAGATCAAAAAAGAAACGATTGAACATTTATTGTTTGGATGTATTAAAGTATGGCAGTTTTGGCATGAAGTGAAGCAGTGGTTTTTAAGTGTCAATGTAAAGGTAAATATTACTCCTGAAAGAATTGTGTGAGGTTGAGATGGTGGGCAAAAATTTCTGAATACTCTTATGTTAATAACGAAACAGTACATTTACAGTAATAAATTCAAAAATTCCGAGTTAAATTTGAAAGCACTTCAGAATAAAATTCGCAGTAATTATCAAGTCGAAAAATATAGTTCCCTTATCAGTAACACATCTGACAAGTTTCAAACAAAATGGATGATGATTGAGAATCATTTTGATACACAAACAATTCTGTAAATGCAAATATCCTTATAGAACTTACCGTTGTCCAATAGTGATTAAGGACGTATTTTGTTAATATGTACCCATGTTTGTATATAATGTCTGTCTAATGTGTGTTTATACGTATATATTATCGTAATTGTGTTTTTGTTCTGTGATGTACATCATGTATTTGTCTATAGAAAAAAAAAGTTAGCAACAATTCCATGTGAGTATGAATTAAAGGCAAGAAGATAAATAACACCCATAAGATAAGATATAATGATGACCAATTATGACAATCATATGTAGGTTGTAGTTACATCGCCACTCGGGGTAGAGAGCAAGTTGACGTTTATTTTCACAACATGAGATCAGTAATACTGGTATTTATCTGATGCATAATTATATCAAGCATGGTATATGACTAAATCTGTCGTATGTCGACTAATCTCAGTATGGCCCACGTGAGGATGTCGTAGTTTCCGCACTTTTATACCGGTCCGATGTTTTTTTATGTACTTTAGGACATGTCAAACAAGAAACCATTTGTTAGCAGTCGACAAACTGGGACTCACTACCCCTTTAATCTGTTTGAAATTACTCCTATGTTAAAAACTACAATTTCGTGTGACAATAGGGGTAGGGTTACAAGAATAGTCTTATCTTCCATAATTATTATCCAATCTTTATAATGTTGGTCACATATTATTCAGCATTGATTGCTGCATCAAGTAGTTACAAGATACTATTATAATTTGTTGGGTATGACGTCACACAGGGACTATACATACAACAGTAGGAGTAGTAGCGAAAGCGGCGTTTTAGGGGTGCCTGATGGTGTGTTTGAGCGATTGAGGGACAATTCTTGGTCCGAATGCGTCATGTGAGGTGTCACAGTGAAGCCCTTGGTGTGTAGACCACGACTTGAGGGAAGTCCACATCATCTGTGACGTCATTGGTGACGTCATCAGTAGGAGTAGTAGCCAGAGTGGGCATTTTGAGGGTGTGAAGGAAGGTTTTTGGTGTAGAGATGGATCATCCCTGGTCCAAATGGACCGTGTGGGGTGTCATCTTGTAGCTCTCTGCATGTAGATGACGAATGGTTTGGTTTTGTTGCAAGTCGCATCGTGGTACTCATGCGCAGTTGGGCAGTAGTAACAAAAGATGTCATTTTGGGCGTGGGCAATGACATGTTTGAGCAATCAAGGGATCCATGTTTGGTCCAAATGGACAGATTGGGATAACCTAGTGAAGTTTTCGTGCGGTAGAGTCAGACAGACGTGTTTTTTTATTGGAAGTCGCCCCAATCTGCGCATGCGCATTTGAGGTGTGGGAAGTAAAGTGGTCATTCTCGAGGTGCGCAGATGTATATTTGAGAGATTGAGATTCTATATCTCATCCAAAGATGTTGTGTAAGGTGTCATCTTGAAGCTCTCGTGGTGTGGACCACGACGTGAGGGATTGACATGCCATCTGTGACGTCATTGGTGACGTCATCATCACGAGTGGTAACGAAAGCGGCCATTTTACTGGTGCGTAGGGGTGTGTTTGAGAGATCGAGGGACCATTCTTGGTCCGAATGAGACGTGTGGCATATCATGGTCCATCACTACCCCAAACAAATTCCGTCACACCCCCAAAATACCTGCTTTGGCTACTACTTCTACTGATGAAGTTGTGGTCTACACACCAAGGGCTTCACTTTGACACCTCACACCACGCATTTGGACCAAGAATGGTCCCTCAATCGCTCAAACACACCCTCACGCACCGCCAAAACGCCCGCTTTCGTTACTACTCCTACTGTTGTATGTATGGTCCCTGTGTGACGTCATACCCAACAAATTATAATAGTATCTTGTAAATATTTGATGCAGAAACCAATGCTGAATAATATGTGGCCAACGACCAAGGCTGGATAGCTGATTACATGGAAGAAGACAAACATTCTTAGCCCTACTGTTGTCACACAAGAGTAGTAGTTTGCCTGAGGGTGCTCAGGCTGATTAAAGAGTGAAGTATCTCAGTTTGCATCACGAGTTAACAAGTTGTTTTCTTATTTGACATGTCTAAAAGGCGTACGTATAGTTTCCTTCTGTAGTGGGGGGTGAGTGAGCCCTAGTAGCTCACGGACTATATTATAGAGTAGTAATTCGGCGATTTCAGTGATTATCAAGTGAAACGTGTTCAAATACTAACGCTGGATCCGACATCTAATAGTCTACCGTCGTACACATTAATAATATTTTGCAGAGGTCTTGGGAAGCGAAAAGTGATTGTTTTCGAATCGAAATTTTGTGGATTAGCTATGTAACAGAATTCTGTTGCGCCATACAAATAATAGTCCTATAATAAACTAGCACGCGAATGATCCCACATTCAATACTCAATTGTCTTCTATAAAATAATTTTCGCGTCAATAATCGAAAGACCTATTTCGTATGACAGTTTTCACCAATTCCGAATGCGTATGAAAAAAAATAATAAGAACAAAAATGGTTTCCATCAAGAGAGAAGCGGTCAACACTTCAATGATGTCAACAAGACAGGATGTTCTTAACGTGAAATCTTAATCACCTACCATTTTTCATTATCCAATTGAAATGTTACCCAGGACAAATGTAATGTTTCCCTCAAACTAGACTGGCGCGAACATCAGCACAGCTTCTCATTCTTCTTCCCAGCAATGACGTGCCTTGCTGGTAGACATACTACATTGGCCAGACAAAGTTCAGGAATGAAATACACACAGAGTTTCATCACGTAGTATGTTGAAAGCAGTTTCGCTTCTGTCCACGTCAGTAAACTTTTCCGATCGGTTTAACTGAAAAACATACAGATACGTGTTTCCGATACATGACCACTACGGCTTTCCTGATTTTCAGCAAGTGCATACATATTAAAGAGGGCTACGACTCTCCTTTTACCTATACCAATATTCTACCTTTCTTAGCACTCTCTCTACTCCTAAATATAACGCGCGACCGAATCCATTTTATTTGTTCAAGTAAATGTAGGTACTTCCCAGGAGAATTTTTGATTCGTGCGGCCATAGTGAGTCTCTTCAATTTATTGTGAAGTAACTGGTGCATGTGTGTCAATAAAATGTGTGCGCTAATCTTCGCCTAACATATTCAACGACAACGGAAATCGATAAGAAAAAATTGTATAATAAAAGATAGAAGACCTAGCGGTCGGGTTTATTCCTCCGACAGGATTCGTATGATGAGATTCACCTTTACACCAATCGGTACAACAGGTATAGTTCACTTAGAGATGCATATGTGATTTTCTACCCTGTCATTTTACAAACATGTCAAGGAATACTAATATTAATTGTAAAGACTTGCTACATGTATATTGTCAAAATGCTTGCAGGAATCCACTGAGTCCTGTATCTACATATTTGTTTTTACTTTTTTGTTCTGTATATATTTCTATTTTCCAATATTAACACATGTAAATACATTGTGCAGACAAAAACAAGTACTAGCTTAAAAGACGTTAGTAAATAGAGATGTAAATGAGCCACACTGTTTGTAATATCTCTTCAGTACTCGTATACAAAGAGGCACTACCAATTGCAATAGCTGTTAAGGCCGGGAATTTAATAATTAATACATGCATAATATCTATATATAATAAACTATGGATACAAACTTGTTGGACTCTGAATGATACGTTTACATCTACTAGATGTTTCCAAATCAATCGCACGAAAATGTGACATTTTTTATTGGAAGCCGGGGGCCATTTTGTTGTACGCAGCAAACTAGTGGCCCCCACATAGTTCATTCAGAAAGTGGTACTTGGTATTAAGACGTATAGGCCATAAAGTATATTCCTGTGAAATATCTAATCGATCGATCAAACGTAAAATTCGATAGCAACAAACACAAACTCGACTTGAAGACAATCAGTTGACAGGTACAGGTGTCGACAAACTGGAATCCCAGTTTCGCATGGTCGTCCATAAAACAGAGTCTATATTATCTGATTCGTGATTAACTACAGCGCTCCTGGCACCAGCGGGTGATAATATTGACTTCGTATTCAAACCGGTTCAAATACCAGAGATGGATTACTCACTCCGCATGGGAACGAAGATATCGTATGTATAGGTGTTTAGGACAGATATGTTTTTGTTCCGTGACTGTGTTGCATACGGTTGAGATGCACACTGTTAAAGGTAATCCCAAGCGGCCACAAGTTGTAAATATTACTGAAAAGCCCTTTCAATTCTGAAAAGAATGGTACTGGTTGTACTTAAAAATTATATCTGGTTCGTTAGATATGCTCTTTCAAATCCGAAAATCGCTCAATTGTCAATTCTAGGTGTGACGTAATTGGAGGAAGTCGAAAGACTTTAAACCGTGTATCGCTATCCTAATCGCTATCCTAGGTAGGTATCTTTTTCTTGAGACTAAAACTGCCTGAAGTTGTTTCCTTTTCGAAAATGCCTCCGTGTTGTGTCTTGAGAGGGTTAAGTCATACCAAATCTGGACTAACATAAAGTAATTGCGAAATATTGACCTGTACACATTTTTGGTACTATATCGCAATATATGTCGGACTGAAAGCATGAGTTGGTCTTCGTGGCCTGTCCTCTGCATATTTCAGCTGATCGTCCGACAGTATTCAACGATCTACATATACTAGTCTGTACTAAACTATAACTGAAAACCAAAACCAAATGTGATAAAGACGATAAGAACATAACCGGACTGCAATGGGCAAATGACTCATAGGCTCGCAAGCCGAACGGATGACGGATAGCAGCCCAAGGCACCGCCGCACGCAGTCATGGCTCGAGCCATGCAGAAAAAACCGCAGACACGCCCGCACATTCTTCAGTGGAAACCTGTACCGGAAGAAAGTAAAAAAAAAAGTCACACAACGTTTCATAATTTTAAAATAGTTAGGGCATTCCCCCCATGTATAATAATATTTTGGTTACCATCTGCTGTGTACAATCGGTACTTAAAATAAAATGATTCCCTCTTCTTCCGTCCAAGTCTAGCTGCTGAGTTTCCCTAACAGAATGCGAGTTGACTCCTATTGCTCAACTAGATACTTCACAAGTTTGTCGTGTGACGAAAAAAACCCTGCTAGTTAACCCGTAATTACCTTCTTCTATGTCTACATTGCTTGAATCGCGGTCTGTATCCTAGAACCCGCTCTATAAATTTTCAGTGCAACCTACTCCATTTACTGTGAAGTTATCCTCCCATGATGTTATCAGTCGAGAGTCCAGTTAGGAACATGTCAAATTTTTTTGCCGTTTTACGTGTAGTTTTGACCAGATTAATAAAAAATTGTGACGAAAACACATAAATAAAGAAGAAACAAAAAATTATTTTATGAGAATGAGGCAACTGTGACGTCATCAAGCGGCCATCTTGGATATTTTTACATTGCTGTAAAGCTTTAACCAAATATATAATGTCATCAGTTTGAGCACTGTCGCCTCAGGGATAGCAAAAATATATAACTTTCCACCCCTCCCCAGACTGCCGTGCACCCGAAGAATTTATGATTCGTGCGGCCATAGTGAATCTCCTCAATTTATTGTGAAGTAACTGGTGCATGTGTGTCAATAAAATGTGTGCGTTATTCTTCGCCTAACATATTCAACGACAACGGAAATCAATAAGAAAATTGTATAATAAAAGATAGAAGACCTAGCGGTCGGGTTTATTCGTCCGACAGAATTCGTATGATGAGATTCACCTTTTCACCAATCGGTACAACAGGTATAGTTCACTTAGAGATGCATATGTGACTTTCTACCCTGTCATTTTACAAACATGTCACGGAATACTAATATTAATTGTAAAGACTTGCTACATGTATATTGTCAAAATGCTTGCATGAATCCACTGAGTCCTGTATCTACAAATTTGTTTTTATTTTTTGTTCTGTATATATTTCTATTTTCCAATATTAACACATGTAAATATATTGTGCAGACAAAAACTAGAGGTTCCGCTTTGACCCTTGGGTTGCCGCTCCGGCATGAAGCCTATGCTGGTTGTTTTTTTAAGCAAAAACATACGTCTCCCCCAACCTCCCACCTTGCGTTGAGTGGGCACATTATTTAAGG
The DNA here is from genome assembly GCA_036873755.1 of Hanleya hanleyi. Taxonomy (NCBI): domain Eukaryota; kingdom Metazoa; phylum Mollusca; class Polyplacophora; order Lepidopleurida; family Hanleyidae; genus Hanleya; species Hanleya hanleyi. Next base: position 8,088 of record JAVTVY010004263.1, on the reverse strand, counting down.
GAAAGTGCTATAAAATTAATGTAGAAATAAGTGTCAAGTAGTTCTCCTGATATCTTGCCGACAAGGTCTGTACATACATGTACAATTAGATGAATGGATGGACGGACAATGGACAAGGATAAATGCACGCACAAACCAAAATCTAATCAAATGAGGGGGCTATTCCAATGAACCTTCCAAGTTTGGTGAAATTCTGTTCAGTAGTTCTCAAGATATCTTGCAGACAAGGCCTGTATATACATGTACATGAAGATGGACGGATGGACGGACGATGGACATGGATGAACGCACACACACACCAAAACCTAAACAAATGAGAGGCTATCCCGATGAATCTTCCATCCAAGTTTGGTGAAATTCCGTCCAGTAGTTTCAAGATATTTTGCAGACAAGGCCTGTATATACATGTACAAGTAGCTGGACGGACACCAAACACGGATGAATGCACGCACACACACCAACACCTAATTAAATGAGGGGGCTATCCCACTGAAGCTTCTGTCCAAGTTTGGTGAAATTCCGTCCAATAGTTCTCAAGGTATCTTGCAGACAAGGCCTGTATATACATGTACAAGTAGATGGATGGACGGACGCCGGGCACGGATGAATGCACACACACACACACACCAAAACCTAATCAAATGACGGGGCTATCCCACTGAAGCTTCCAACCAAGTTTGGTGAAATTCCGTCCAGTAATTCTCAAGATATCTTGCAGACAAGGCCTGTATATACATGTACAAGAAGATGGACGGACACCGGGCACGGATGAATGCACACACACACACCAAAACCTAATCAAATGACGGGGCTATCCCAATGAAGCTTCCACCCAAGTTTGGTGAAATTCCATCCAGTTGTTCTCAAGATATCTTGCAGATAAGGCCTGTATATACATGTACCAGTAGATAGACGGAAGGACGGACACCGGACACGGATGAATGCACGCCCACACACCAAACCTAATCAAATGAGGGGGCTATCCCACTGAAGCTTCTATCCAAGTTTGAGGGAATTCCGTCCAGTAGTTCTCAAGATATCTTGCAGACAAGGCCTGTATATACATGTACCAGTAGATGGACGGACGGACGGACACCGGACACGGATGAATGCACACACACACACCAAAACCTAATCAAATGGGGGGCTATCCCAATGAAGCTTCCATCCAAGTTTGGTGAAATTCCATCCAGTTGTTCTCAAGATATCTTGCAGACAAGGCCTGTATATACATGTACCAGTAGATAGACGGACGGACGGACGGACACCGGACACGGATGAATGCACGCCCACACACCAAAACCTAATCAAATGAGGGGGCTATCCCACTGAAGCTTCTATCCAAGTTTGAGGGAATTCCGTCCAGTAGTTCTCAAGATATCTTGCAGACAAGGCCTGTATATACATGTACCAGTAGATGGACGGACGGACGGACACCGGACAGGGATGAATGCACACACACACACCAAAACCTAATCAAATGGGGGGGGGGGGGGCTATCCCAATGAAGCTTCCATCCGAGTTTGGTGAAATTCCATCCAGTTGTTCTCAAGATATCTTGCAGACAAGGCCTGTATATACATGTACCAGTAGATAGACAGACGGACGGACACCGGACACGGATGAATGCCCGCCCACACACCAACACCTAATCAAATGAGGGGGCTATCCCACTGAAGCTTCTATCCAAGTTTGAGGGAATTCCGTCCAGTAGTTCTCAAGATATCTTGCAGACAAGGCCTGTATATACATGTACCAGTAGATGGACGGACGGACGGACACCGGACACGGACGAATGCACACACACACACCAAAACCTAATCAAATGGGGGGGCTATCCCAATGAAGCTTCCATCCAAGTTTGGTGAAATTCCATCAAGTAGTTCTCAAGATATCTTGCAGACAAGGTAAGGGGACGGACAGACATCCATCCATCCAGACAGACATCCATCCAACCAGACAGACAGCACAAACACTAGATGTCTCCCCCCAACATAGTTGGGGGAGACATAATTATAGCAGTGGAATTAATATTTCATCCAAGCATCAATTTTGTTTCATGAAGCTACTGAACTTCGTAACATGAGTTACCAAAATGGGGTCCTGTAACATGAGCAACCTAGTTGATTCGATTTGCTTGCAATTACTCACAACTCATGAATAATTATTGAAATGTGTATAACCTGACATTCATATCTGTACAGTACTACATGTATCTTCCATTTAAGCTTCGAAGCTGTCCGTCAAATATCAACCAAGATCTGGTTCAAACAAAAACTTATTGACTGATGTCATAAAGGGACACAACTCTGTGGAAATTCATTGAAACCTGTAAAAACCTGACAGTGCACATCTACAAGGTGTAGTGAGTGACATGGTCTGGACAAAAAATTACTGACAGGATGAAGGGACATAACTCCGTGAAAATCCATTGAAACATGTAAAGAAAATCTGACAGTACACATCTGTATGGTACTAAGCATCTTCCATGTGAGTATTGAAGATGTTCATCAAATAGTGAGCAAGATATGGTCCGGAAAAGAAAGTATTGGCTGGTGGGATGGAGGGCCATGACTCTAATAATATCATCGAAATGTGTAAAACCAAGTAGCTAGTGTACATCATCTTAAGATTACAGATGGGGCACTGGTCTCGTTCATCCTGTCAAGGGATACTGCTGCTGTAGAGCACCAAATCACTGCTAATCCTGATATTGGGAGACTGGTGACTGGTATGGCTGAGCCCGTTTCCTCAGTGTGGTGACCACTCTTGGCATGGATACAGATGAAGTGTTTCTTGATGTAGACTGCTGCTGGGAATCATTGACAATGGCCATTTCTGCAGGATGAGTTATTCTACTACAAAGAGCAGATGATCTTGAAACTTGAATCAACTTGATGTATACAAATAGCTATGGCCACTATCAGTTCCTAGAAGTTTTAATAAGATTATACATGTAGCCTTCATGACGTTTACAGTCAGACAATACTATTTATGTTTTGAATTTCTGATGGAATTGACCAGTAATCATGTTGATGAATTTGAGATTTTATTCAGTTCTTTTATTACATTGTTCATGTTGTTTGAGACATTTTTTTGACACAAGAGAAACATGTTTCAGGAGATTGAATTGTTTCTTCTTTCATTCAGACAAACCATAACAGGAGTTACTGTAACATGAGTTATATGTTTAGCTAGGTGGAAATAAAATGGTGTTGCATCAGTTGTTCATGAGTGGGACAATACACAATCCAGACATTTTATTATAAGAAAAGACTTTCAATTCCCAGATTAACTGAATAGTATTCACAGGTTTTTCAGAGAAACAAAGTACCCTCCAAGGGTATGTCCGTTTACTGTAACATCAGTTACTGAACTTTGCAAGAAGATTAATTCAATATTATTGATAACATACTGTTGAGTGTTGTGTTTGTGTAGAAAACCAGCTTACCAATTAACATTAGTATCTTGAAAAATTGGAAGGATCTGGATGCAATTCATAGTTTTAAAAATCTGGTGTTAGCATAAAGGGTCTGGCTAAAGTGTAACAGAAGTTACCATGGAATTGCCCTATTCCATATTAGCTGGCTGTAGCTTCTGATGTCAGTGTAACACCTTCTGACTGATTTCCACATTCAGTTCATTAACTATGATTGACACAGAAAGTGTTCATCTGTAGACCAGTGCAATGGAAAATGCATCCAGTATGATATCATAGTATAAGCATGTTTGATATTCAACTACTTCAAAAGCACACATTACAACATTGTGTATGAAGCTGATATCATGGGTCTACTCTGTTCGGTAATGGACAATGTTGAGAGTCATCCACAAACAAGCTTGACACCAAGTTTTTCTAAGTAAATCAATCTGAGGGTGTATCTGACAATGGAACACACTAGTAAATGATAAAATCACAATCCATATTCCTTGTTAACCTGAGAAAGCCATACCATGATTGACAGAGAGTGGGTCTGCAATGGTGAAGATCTGTTGGGTTATTTGGATTGCTTCCATGACCTAAACTCCATATTTGTAATAATTTTGTCAGCCATTATGTGTTGTAAATTTCATCCCCTCTGGTTGTTTTGAATTAGATGTCCATATCCGGAGAGCGCAGATAGAAAGATAGAATTAAGGCTTAATGTTGCGTTCAGAAATCTTTCAGCTATACAGCGATGAGTCACTGGCCCACAGTTGAAGTTTTTGATAGTAATTCTCATCACGTTTGAAGCTGGTGGGTGACCATTTCATGTCCTCATTTCACACATCCATGGAATGATGCAGGGCACTCATGTTCTATAATTCACAATATCAGTATCGGTCAACATCCAAGTTCAAGAAATTCGCAACCAACATCAGCAGGTCAGAAGTTGCTATATGTCAATGTCTTCTCACAAAGAACAACGATTTCGCTTGCTCTGAAAATAGAAACAAAATTGAAGGTTTATTGTTAGAATGTAATTGGAATAATGAACCGGTCACCCTTCATTGATATTTGGGGCAATGTCACTACTCAAATTTTTTAATACGGGTATGGTTTGGAACCACACTGACATGTGAATTTAATGAGACATGGTGATGAGAAACTAATGATGGGTGAACCAACCTTGTATGTCAGAGAGTGGGTCAAAATGGTTCTATGTCGATCACATTTGAAAGTCCCCTGATTGGTGAACTATATGGTGACCATGTAAATTTATTATCATGAGCATAATCTGATAATTGCTCTAGAATATGGTAGAAACCGAAAATCATAATTAGTGAACATACTTTGACCCAATTAATTAGAGAAAATAAATATGTGTCAGATTGAGAAATGTTTGTGGCGGGGGGGGGGGGGAATTTGGCTTAATGTCACACTCAAATTTGTTTCACTCATATGGTGACGGTCAATTTGGTTGGTGGAGGAAGCCGGAGTACCCGAAGAGAACCACCGCCCCTCCCCGTAACTGACAAACATGGATGTACCAGTACCAGCTGAACTTGAACCCATGCCAGTTCAGCGGTGCTAGGCTAACGGTCCCCAGCGAAGCGCCTTGGACAACTCGGCCGCCAAGGGCCCCTTTGAGAAATGGGGGACTCTTATTCAGTAGGCTGGCTTCTACATGTAATTCATTACCAGGTGTATGACCCAGTGTCTCCTATTCAACAACAATGGTATCTTGTAAACTGGAATAAGAGTATCTCCAGCATAAGGTGATAATTTAGTCAGGCTTTTCTTGAAGCAATCTGTGGGTTGTAAAATCTCATTGGTCCCATGCTTTATTAATATGTGGGAATATGTCAATTACCAATACATGTAGTTAAAAATACTTTCCCATGTTGACAAATGGGATTTCACTATACACATATTGCTGCCAGGAGCTGCTCACATGTTCCAAGTCTGTTCATTGCTATTATGCTGAGGGGGGAATAGCTGATTGTCAACTGCCACAACAGCATACTTTATACATTGTACAATAACATGTATGTACTTACATTGTACCAGGATCAAATTTGAGGTTTTTCTCCCACCAAACAAAATCTCAGAATATTCAATCGATTTCCAGTTTAAACCACCTGAAAAATAAAGTGAAATAAATGATCACTTAGTCCTTTCACTTAGGTGAAACTTGACTTTTCATGGTGAAGAAAAAGGAAATTACAAGCGTAATCCAATGACCTATTTCATAGTTCAGCATTAGCACCAAATTTAAAAAAAAATCATACTACATTTGTATATAAAGATAGGCTTCCTGCAACAGAGAGGCAATCAACAATTTCCCATGATCCTGGAAAGACATTTTTGATGTTACAAAAATATCAAATCCGCATTGCTGCCCATTTGCACCATCACTCCCTCTCAACATTACTGAGGGGAGGGTACAATTAGAAGAGAGATATGCAAAAATTACTTCGATAAACATGTATGAAGTTGACCAGATGCTAGATAGCATAATGACAAGGTTATTCCATCCAAAATAATATTATTGTTTCCAGTAACTTTACCTACCCATACATTTTGCAGTTAAAAAAACAATTGTGTGGACATTTTATTTTATTTCTATATTATTCAGTAGTACTCCATGAAATTGTAAACAATAAAGTAAAAAAAAAATAAAAGAAAAAAAAATAAATTCCTGCCTACCATGCCTACCTACCCAATATTTCTAAAGTTGGTTACTGAAAACACAAATATTATTGTGGATGGCCTTAACCTCGGAAGATTAGATTTTATGTAGGCATTCTATTAGCAGAGTACCTGATAACTTAAATTTGATAAGATTTTAGGATGGCAATTTGTAAACATGAGTGAATCATGGCTGTTCACTTTCAATTTTTTTTTGGTCAACCTTAAAGGCTTGGCTTTCCATGAAATTAATACTTTATTGAATTTGTCCTATACCTCGATCAAGATATATATAATTCCTCAATGAAGGTATTTTTCCAACCTATTCTATAAAATTATTTCACAAGTCTGTATTAAATGACAACAAGTCTGTTACAAATTTAAAACCATGTTACCAGTACAACAGGTTAGGGAAAATACCTTGATCGGGGTATTATCCCTCGATCGAGGTATAGGCCTGTATCTAGAATGCGGTACGGTATAGGGATATGTCAACTTCAGTTTTTATACATTTATGGAAAATGTGGACATCCACACATACCCTGGACTGCATGGATCTTTCGACAACATATATGGCTTCATTGTTCCATGGTTTTCAAAGCAACTTACAGGCCCGTAGCCAGGGGGGGTTATTTGGGTTCGGGAAAATCCCCCTTTCGGAAATATTATATATTTTTCTCATATAAATGCTCTTTTCAAACTGAAGCGACCCCCCTATTTGTCCCTTTTTCCATACAGCGAACCCCCTGATGTGCCCTTTTGGAGTGAAGGCGAACCACCCCTCAGTAAATCCTGGCTACGGCCCTCAGGCTGACTTATTGCTTCGTTCATGCGACAAATCATTCAAATTAGCCACTTCAATATTTCAAAAATGAAACATGGCTTCAAATGACATTCAGGGAAATTTATTATGTAACTAAATAGAATGTGATGGGATAATTCCATCCCAAATTTGCATGAATGTAGATGCATTGACTGATGAGTAAATTAGATTAACTTGGCCGATGCAATGCAAAATTTCCTAGCATGCAGTGTCAGAATACCCAGAGCAGAGGTCTGTTTTTTATGTGCACATGCTAGCAGATTAGATTATGGGTCTGTGAATTAATCTTGATTTATCAACTAGGCATAGTCTCTCAAACCCTGCAATTTGTGAATGACCTTCGGAGTTCCGGACATCGAAGTATGCCATCACATGCCATTTTCATTTACAGAATAAATTTCACCAAATATGTCATTTGAAACCATCTTTCATTTTTAAAATATTGAAGTGGCTAATTTAAATGATTAGTCGCATAAAACGAAGCAATGAATTGATGTGAAAAACATGGAACAATGAAGCCATAGATGTTGTTAAAAGATCCATGCAGTCCGGGGTATGTGTGGATGTCGACATTTTCCATAAATATATAAAAACTGAAGTTGACATAGCCCTATACCCCAATCGAGGAATAGGTCTATACCTCGATCGAGGTATAATACCCCAATGAAGGTATAATACCTCGATCAAGCTATTTTCCCCAACCTGTACAACCCCCTTACCACATGCAGGCTGCAGCAGGAATGATATTAAATATCACCCCCTCCCCGCCCAACACTTTCAGGTTCAACACGGACAGTTTTATACTTCATCATAATATAATTGACTCACCTATGACTGCGTTTTCCGAGATCCTTTGAGCTAATAAAAAACAGGCATCGATGTACTCTGTCCATGCACAACAACAGTCGAGAAATGTGTTGTCGAAACCCGCTGTTTGCAGAGATGGTAGTTGGGTTCTCTAGATTTAAACAGTGATGAATTTCTCTGTAGATCCAGATAAAAGGCACACCATTTCATCTTCAATGCTTTTACCGATTACCAAAGTTTTCTTGATCGGGGGAAGCCAACTTAGGTAGGGCCGACATCAACCACTCTGCAGCATCGGCCTTCGGTACGAGCACATGCCGTTGTTGTTGTTCAGCCTGTTGTGGCG
>JAVTVY010004262.1:0-39861 GCA_036873755.1 Hanleya hanleyi | reverse complement strand
AATTAATCTAGCATGCGTGTCCAAGATAACACTGAAATACTCCGTACATTATATACAAATGAGTATTACTTTATATAGGGTTAAATGGTTATGACTTGCAGGCCTATAATCAAGATGATATATTTACATGTATGTATTTAAAACTGTACAGGTAATAATTAACCAGTTATTTAATGATGAAACGAAATGGTTATTTTGACGGAGGGACCTTAGTAGTATAGTCACCGCATATAGACTCCCATTTTGCCGGGGGAGATAACTCTTTGGGGCGCCAGGGGGCGTTATTGGGGCGGGTTGTGGAGGTCAAGTGCACTATAGTTCCGACGGGTGGCGCCACCAGGTCACATGACTTTTGATCTCGAATTTCCGCGTTGATGCGGTCTGGCGGTGATGCGATCAAAAAAGCTGCGAAAGTAGTACCATGTCAACCAAGTGACTCCAATGTTAATGTATACGGGGAATGCCTAAAAAGAGTATGGGAATAGACGTTTTGAGACCGAGGTGGACCCCTAGTGGCCGATTGGGTCGAGTGAGGTGTCAAAGTGAAGCCCTCCTCCAGGGCTATCAAATCATAGGTGGTTGCATGTAAAAGTTTCTCCAGAAAAAATATATAAAAAGCGAAACACTGACTTTACCCCTACAATAGGGGAAAACCACTATCGATCCTATTCAAAAGAGCTAATATCGGTTTCCGAGCTTATCGGGGCCTGCCTATCAAGTCATGGGTGGGTACATGTTTTCACAGAAAAAAAAATATAAAAAGCGAAACACGGACTTTACCTCTACAATAGGGGCCTGATTCGCACATTTGCATCTATAGGGGAAAATGCCTGTATGGGGTATGGGGGGGGTCATTTTTGGTGGGGGGGAGGGGATTTTACTATGGGTTGTTTGGTCTTGTTTTCTTCGTCTCGCCACGAAAAACACGATGGGAGGGGTCTCCTAGTTAAGCGGTGAAATTTTCCGAAAAGTTCACGGAGGTCGGGATAGGCCCATAGGCCCATAGGCCCATACTGGCTCAGGGGGATAGGTCCATATTGGGAAATTCACACATGTTCATTGCGATATGCGTTGTTTGGTCTTGTTTTTCTCGTCTCGCCACGCAGAACACGATGGGAGGGGTCTCGAAGTTAAGCGGTGAATTTTTTTGAAAACGTCACTGTGCGCATGCGTAGTGGGTAAATAGCGACGGCTGGACGTTTTGGGGTTTAGGTGAGCCCCTAGTGGTCCCATGGTGTCGTATGAGGTCTTATTTTGAAGCTCTCTTGGAGGAGCATCCGACTGTGCTAACGTATCGTCCGTTTTCAATATTCTGCACATGCGCAGTCTGGCCGTAGTATAGAAAGCAGACATTTTGGGGGTGCGTTGGGGTGTGTTTGGGGTAGAGATGGCACACTATTGGTCCAAATGGGCCGTGGGAGGTGTCAAAGTTAAGTTTTTGTGAGGTAGAGTCAGAATGGCGTGTTTTTTATGGCAAGTCGCGTCAATCTGCGCATGCGCAGTTGGGTATAGTAAGTAAAGTGGTCATTTTGGGGGTGCGTGGGGGTGTGTTTGGGATAGAGACGTTCTGCGCATGAGCAGTCTGGCCGTAGTATAGAAAGCAGACAGTTTGGGGGTGCGTAGGGGTGTGTTTAGGGTAGAGATGGCACACTATTGGTCCGAATGTGTCGTAGGAGGTGTCATCTTGTGGCCCTCGTGGTGCAGACCCCGATTTGAGGGATGTCCATGTCATCTGTGACGTCATCAGTACGAGTAGTAGCCAAAGTGGACAGTTTGGGGGTGCGAAGGAAGGTATTTGGTGTAGAGATGGACCATCCATATCTGTCATGCATTATACCATATCTTTGCTGTATTATACCATATCTGTCCTGAATTATACCATATCTGTGCTGTATTATACCATATCTGTCCTGTATTGTACCATATATGTCCTGTATTATAAAATATATGTCCTGAATTATACCATATCTGTCCTGTATGTATTATACAATGATGAGGGACACGTGTTCATTCATATATCTACAGACACCACCACCACCACCACCACCACCGAGCGTTGACGTCCGTCAACGCCCGGTGGTGGTGGTAACTTTCGTGGGGCGGAGCTCGGCAATTTTACATCCGGAACCTTGTCAACATCCGGGTTTCCCAGTGGGGTTTTCTCCTCGTTCTTCCATCTTCCATGTGGATACTGTGGGTTTACATCCAAGTCTTCAACTTACATCCGGGGTTTTCCATGTTCACTGTCACGTGACCGGAACCGGAAGTTGTCATAAGACAGATGGCGCCCTGCCGGAATAAGTAGGACAATATCGGGGCGCCACCTGTCTTGTGACAACTTCCGGTTCCGGTCACGTGACAGTAAAATTGAAAAAAACCCGGATGTAAGATGAGGACCCGGATGTAAAACCACAGTACCCGCATGGAAGACGGAGGAACGACGGGAAAAACCCACTGGGAAATCCGGATGTTGACAAGGTCCCGGTTGTAAAATTGCCGAACTCCGCCCAACCGGAGTTGGCGGTGGTGTCTGTAGATATAGGAATGAACACGTGTCCTTCATCATTGTATAATACATGACAAATATTGTAAACACAGGGCAGATATGGTATAATACAGCACAGATATGGTATAATACAGCAAGGATATGGTATAATGCATGACAGATATGGATGGTCCATCTCTACACCAAATACCTTCCTTCACACCCCCAAACTGTCCACTTTGGCTCAGATGACATGGACATCCCTCAAATCGGGGTCTGCACCACGAGGGCTACAAGATGACACATTCCACGACACATTCGGACCAATAGTGATCCATCTCTACCCCAAACACATCCCCACGCCCCCCAAACTGACCACTTTCCTTACTACATCCAACTGCGCATGCGCAGATTGACGCGACTTGCTATGAAAAAAACACGCCATTCTGACTTTACCCCACAAAAGCTTCACTTTGACACCTCCGACGACCCATTTGGACCAATAGTGTGCCATCTCTACCCCAAACACACCCCTACGCACCCCCAAAATGTCTGCTTTCTATCCTACAGCCAGACTGCGCATGCGCAGAATATTGAAAACGGACGATACGTTAGTCCACCGCTTAACTTCGAGACCCCTTCCATCGTGTTTTTCGTGGCGAGACGAAGAAAACAAGACCAAACAACCCATAGTAAAATCCAAAAAAAAAAAAAAAAAATGACCACCCCACACCCCATACAGGCATTTTCCCGTATAGATGCAAATGTGCGAATCAGGCCCTGTTGTAGAGGTAAAGTCCGTGTTTCGCTTTTTATATTTTTTTTCTGTGAAAACATGTACCCACCCATGACTTGATAGACAGGCCCCGATAAGCCCGGAAAACGATATTAGCTCTTTTGAATAGGGTTGATAGTTGTTTTCCCCTATTGTAGGGGTAAAGTCAGTATTTCGCATTTTATATATTTTTTCTGGAGAAAATGCAATCACCCACGACGTGATAGCCCTGTAGGAGGGCTTCACTTTGACACCTCACTCGACCCAATCGGTCCACTAGGGGTCCACCTCGGTCTCAAAACGTCTATTCCCATACTCGTTTTAGGCATTCCCCGTATACATTAACATATGAAGTTACTTGGTTGACATGGGACTACTTTCGTAGCTTTTTTGATCGCATCACCGCCAGACCGAATCACCGCGGAAGAATTCGAGGTCAAAAGTCATGTGACCTAGTGCACTTGAATTCCACAACCCGCCCGAATAACTCCCCCTGGCGCCCCAAAGATTTATCTCCCCCGGCAAAATGGGAGTCTATATGCGGTGACTATACTACTAAGGTCCCTCCGTCAAAATAACCATTTCGTTTTATCATTAAATAACTGGTTAATTATTACCTGTACAGTTTTAAATACATACATGTAAATATATCATCTTGATTATAGGCCTGCAAGTCATAACCATTTAACCCTATATAAAGTAATACTCATTTGTATATAATGTACGGAGTATTTCAGTGTTATCTTGGACACGCATGCTAGATTAATTTGCGAATATGGCTGATAATAAATGCAGTCAGCCGTCCTGAAATTCAGGAAGAAATTCTGAATGATGTGTAGGCCTAACCATCGGTATCGGGAACAGGCGGGCTATTAGAAGCCATATAGGCTAACAAGCATAGATGACTGGCGGCGCTTAGGAATAGGAGATACCCCCCCCCACCCAGGTCAGCCAATATATCTCCGAGTTTTCAGCTCATATATGCTTTTCTACATCAACGACCATCCACCGCACACCAGACCCGAGACACCCCTCCTGCCCACCCACCGTCCCCACACCGTCCAGATTGTATACATGTAGTCATGTGTCATGTTACATTCTTCGGGGACGAGTGAAGTTTAGAAGCCAAAGACGCCATACTTTAGAAGCCAAAGACGCCATACTTAATGCCGCATGCAATCAAACTCAGTGAAAACACCAGAACTAGATACATGGATAGTTTATCTCCACTGCTCTGGGCCCCTAAACTATACAACCTCCCATTCTTCGAAGAGATTCCATGACTCTGGATTCACATTTTCGAAAATGAAAGTGACGGAAATAAAGACCATTGTCGTCTTTTTGTTTTTGAATGCCCAATAGTCTTTCGAGAACCACCGCTGGATACAGCCAGACCCTATTCGCCTGATAAAGTCTGCAAAGTATGGATTGTAAACTGATGACATACTATAATCATTGTGATGATGAAGCTTCCGCATCTGCGCAAAAGACGAACCGGAAGACGATAATGCGCCAACTGTTGTCGTGTTGTCGTTCTGTCGCCCCCGCCAATGCGACATTGCGCCAATACGACAACAGGCATTGTCGTGATGTCGCCTTTCAAAAATGCATCATTGCGACAACACGACAACTGTTATCGTAATGGCGCCCCCGCCAATGCGACAATGCGACAATACGACAACTAGGGCGCCATTGCGTCAACTGTACCGTTGTCGTGTTGTCGTGATGTCGTGTTGTCGCCTTTTAAAAATGCGCCAACACGACAACACGATAACGGTAGCTTTGCAGTATTGTTGCAATGGCGCATTTTAGTCTCCTCTGTCGGCCATTGGCGCCCTGTATAGTAAGCTTAAGTTTTCTCCGATTCGGAGGGCGACAATACGCCATTACGATGGCCGCATCCGTCTTCCATAGATAGCAGCATGAATGTATTTTTTTGTGGCATGATGCAGTTTTCAACAGCCCATTCTTCTGTTTGGGTTGTATATGCGTATAATTCTGCTTGACCGGTAGCTGTATGCCAATTTTTAGCCCTTCTCTTTCTCCTCCTTTCGTTATTGAGTTGACTGCGAAACAGCGTCACGGTAGGCGAGGCAGGGACGGCGGAAGAGTGGGGAGCGGAGGGCAATGCGCCCACCCCCTCCCCAATATTTCAGCGAGAAAAAAAAAACAAAACAAAACAAAAACGAACAAACATGACCCCCCCAAAAAAAACAAGGCAGCGGAAAAACCGCTAGAGTAAAGCAAAAGCCAAAAATAAACCTTTACGGTATTATATCTATATACTGAATGCAGATTTTACTTTCCAATAAGCATCATCCTTGCTCATTCACATTCAAAATCTGGCTCTGTGTTCGGCTTCCCAACAACTATAAAATATCTGTGTTCTTGACATGGTCAAAGCTTAATATACCTTTCGATTGAAATTATTCCTACGAAGTAGGCTACAGATTGCAAATTGTCCGGTAATGAGTCAGTCAGTCAGTCAGTCCATCCGAATACTTTCGTCGGCAAAATAAGAAGAACCGTTGGCATTAGAACCTTGATTTTCGGCATGAAGGTGCATTAGGGGACTGTTACCAACACGTTCTGAGCTGACCTACTTTTGATGAAAATTTCTGGTGATTTTTGATGAAAATCACTGCTGATTCTGACTTGGGCAGTGCCCATCTTAATATAGGCAGGATTTCAACTGGGGTGGAGATTTCCAAGAACTCAGTTCGCGTCGGAGTCCTAATGCCTACCCTACTTCGTAGGTCCTGTGACGTTCATGTATATAGTTAATATTTAAATTATATATACACCGGTACATCCGAAAATCATCATTTGTTTGACGGCGAATATTTAAAATAAAACTTGTGAGAAACACCAAAACAGGCACAACAAATAGAGTTTTACTTCCTCGTTGAATGTTGAATAATGGCGTCCAAATCAGCCTCGTTTTTTCACGAACATGCGCAATGACTTTTCATCGCATAGCTCCATCGCATAGCCCCATCGCATAGCTCAATCGCATAGCTCCATCGCATAGCCCCATCGCATAGCTTCATCGCATAGCTCCATCGCATAGCCCCATCGCATAGCTCCATCGCATAGCCCCATCGCATAGCTCCATCGCATAGCCCCATCGCATAGCTCCATCGCATAGCCCCATCGCATAGCCCCATCGCATAGCCCCATCGCATAGCTCCATCGCATAGCCCCATCGCATAGCTCCATCGCATAGCCCCATCGCATAGCTCCATCGCATATCGCATAGCTCCATCGCGCTCCATCGCGCATCGCATAGCTCCATTGCATAGCTCCATCGCATAGCTCCATCGCATAGCATCGCATAGCTCCATCGCATAGCTCCATCGCGCATCGCATAGCTCCATTGCATAGCCTCATCGCGCATCGCATAGCGCGACTTTTTATCGCATAGCTCCATCGCTCCATCGCTTAGCTCCATCGCATAGCTCCATCGCGCATCGCATAGCCTCATCGCGCATCCCATAGCGCGACTTTTTATCGCATATCCCATAGCGCGACTTTTTATCGCATAGCTCCATCGCTCCATCGCATAGCTCCATCGCGCATCGCATAGCTCCATCGTTCCATCGCATAGCTCCATCGCTCCATCGCGTTAAATTAGAAATGAAAGACGCGATGGCCCCTCTCGGCCATCATAGATTGACGATCAGATCATATGTATATGTGTCCAGATTAGTTGTCATTGCGGGGAGACTCGCTTCGGCAGATGGTCATGTGAGCATGCCTGGCCGGCTGGTGCCGGGGTCCTATGTGTGTGCATGAACGTGATGTGAGAAATCATTAATGTCACCATAAATGTTTAATATTCTGATGTATCCGAAGATACTAATGTTAAGTATTGACGGCCATATGAGATTCTGTCCCTGCATGGGAATAATGAAAGCCATAGCCATTCCACTCAATCCAACCTGTCTTCAGTAGTTTTTCCTTGAGTCTATGCGACGCACAATAGAGTACTAATAGAGCTTTCAGTTGATAAACTGGTTGCATTAAATCTAAAGTTAGATGATACTAGGGATAAGGGAATAACAGAGGTGTTAAAGGAAATCAACGAGGTAAATAAAAATTGTAAACATGTATTTTTAAAGTGGAAGGTCTTTCAAACGTACAAAAATAGACTGGACAGACAAGGGAAGCCAACCGAGTACCTCCTAAACCCAAAACACAGAACAAAGCGATAGAGCGAATTGAAAATGAAACCGGAGAAAACATAAGGCAACAAGAGAAAATATTGTATGAATCAAAGCAAGTCTATCAAAAACTTTATACAGAGAAGGGTGCTGCTTTGCAAGTCCGGTTCATGTGATAATCTTTTGAACAACGATACACTATAAGAAAAACTAGAAGGATAATTCACAATCACGGCTGCGAGTCCGCGACCAGATGGCTATACCACAGAGTTTTATTAATTTTTCTGGATTGGTTTGGGTACATCTCTAACAAATTTCTTAAATTCCTTGAGAACTGTCCGTAACCCAAAGACCGGGCATCATCACGTATATACCTAAAGAAAGGAAGCCAAACACATTTGGGAAAACTGGCGTTCAATGTCGCTGCTTAACATTTCTTTAAAAAATAACTTCTACTGCCATGGACGGAAGGTTTATTGGAAAAAATACAAGACTAGTTCTGATATTATGCACTATGCTGAAAATTTCCAGAAATTCTTTTGACAGTGAGGATTTGAACTAGATTCAAACTCTTGAGGGTTTTTTTTTGCACCCCGACGCCCGAAGGACTAAAGGATTACGACTACAGCATTGTGGTCCGTGTGTCCTTCCGTCCGTGCGTGCCTGCGTTCATCCTCAAGATCTGGATTGAGATTCTTTTTCACGCCGATCCGTTTATTGACCTGGGGGTCAAGTTAAACATTTTCATTTCCAGACAAAAACTTTTGAAAACCTAAACGAATTTGATACGTTGTCTCAAGATCTCGCTTGGAATTGTTTTTCACTCCTATCCGTCCATAGGTGACGCCATTAGGGAACAATTTGAAATTTTGTTTCTGGACAATAACTTCAGAATTACAATGCATATAAGGGAAGTGGGATGAGGTGCCGACATACTGACAGAGCCACATGACTTCACAGTATAGAAGGGCCCTCGGTGGCCGAGTGGTCTAAGGCGCTTCGCTGATGACCGCTAGCCTCACACCGCTGAACCGGCACGGATTCGAGCCCAGCTGGTCCATGTGTGAACGTTTGTCAGTTACTTGCCGAAGGGCGGTGGTTCTCTCCGGGTGCTCCGGCTTCCTCCACCAACCAAACTGACTGTCACCATATGAGTGAAACAAACTTCAGTGTGACATTAAGCCAAATTCCCTCCTCCCCTCTTCACAGTATAGTGTTCTAGTTAACCTATTCCAAAGCACATACCAAGAATCTAACGATTCGTGATATGTGTTGTATCTCAGGTACGTTTTTATTGTACCTGTTCATGTGGCAACTTGGATGACATGACCACACGGTCCCTAGCACCGGTATAAGCGATATTACATACAAATCTGGAGAGCTATGATGGAAATGCTCTGACAACTCGTATATTGGTAATTGGTGAGCTGTGACCGGAACGATTTCTTTCCAAATTTGGTATGTGTGTAGCTTGCCTCAAGATCTCCTTTGGGATTTGTTGTGCAATCTGGGAGCCAAGCCGAATTTTCCGTTCAGAACAAATTTGGTAATTATAGGTACATTGCCACAGGATCTCGCTTGATATTGCTTTCCATGCTGGGAACTGAATGTTAGGCTTCCAACCCGAATCAGTAGTTTCAACGTTGGGGAACTTCAACCGCTCGAGTTTTCACTCAGTTATGCGTCTTTATTCCGGAAGTGGGTTGTTCATGTATTCCATAAAACAATATACATTCTTGCATGTTGGTTGACGGGTTCTCCGCAAGGTTTTTCGATATAATTAGAGGTTGCCTCCAGGGAAATGCCCTTTCACCGAACGTTTTCATATGCTAAAGCAAAGATATATGATAAAGTAAAACAAAATACAAACGGTATAATGTTTACTGAATTCTCAACTAACGCAGTATGCAGATGATACAACAATACTCCTTGATCGGTCCGGAAAAATTCTTGATAGTTTGCTCGTTTTCTAGATTGAAATTCAGTGCAAATGAGACAATAATATCTTGGATATTCTCATCTTCACCAGCCAAGTCAACTACATCGCAAAGCTCTCTACGCTGCCTTGACATTCTTGGCTGGTGGCAGAGGAATACTGCTCTGCGCCACCTGGTGGAAGTTTTAACGATGAGCGCAGTAGTAGGTAGCAAGCATTTCGAGTCAGGTTTTCCAGGGAAATAACTCTGTTTTGTGGAGGTCACGTGGAGGAGAGGTCAAGTGCACAATAGTTCCGGCAGAATGACCAAAAAGCTACCTCCAACACAGGAGAGTTCCAATTGTTGCAGGGAATGTATTCCCCCGCGGTGATGCGGTCTGGCGGTGATGCGGTCGCGGGAAAAAAGTAGTCCCCAGACTTCAAATACGCTGCATGGTCCGATTGGGTCGAGTGAGGTATCAAAGTGAAGCATTCGTGAAGGGGCATCCAGTCATGGGTGGGTGTATGTAAAATTAGGATTTTTTCCCGAAACTATAAAAAGCGGAACACGGACTTTACCACTAAAATAGGGGAAAACACCTATCAACCCTAGCCGAAAGGGCTAATATCGGTCCCGGGGCTTATTGGGACCTGCCTATCAAGTCAATGGGGTGGGTGCATGTAAAATTAGGATTTTCCCCCGAAAATATAAAAATCGGAACACGGACTTTACCCCTAAAATAGGGGAAAACCCCTATCAACCCTAGCCAAAAGGGCTAATATCGGTCCCCGGACTTATCGGGGCCTGCCTATCAAGTCAATGGGGTGGGTGCATGTAAAATTAGGATTTTTCCCGAAACTATAAAAAGCGGAACACGGACTTTACCCCTAAAATAGGGGAAAACACCTATCAACCCCTATCAATCCTAGCCAAAAGACCTAATATCGGTCCCCGGGTTTATCGGGGCCTGCCTATCAAGCCAATGGGGTGGGTGCATGTAAAATTAGGATTTTTCCCCGAAACTATAAAAAGCGGAACACGGACTTTACCCCTACAATAGGGGTCTGTATTATACAATATAAGGGAAAATGCCTGTATGGGGTATGGGGATGGTCAATTTTTTTCGTGGGCTTTACTATGGCTTGTGGGGTCTCGTTTTTCTCGTTTCGCCAAGAAAATGACAACGGGAAGGGTCCCGGAGCGAATCGGTGAAATTTTTGGAAAAAGTTACCGAGGTCTGTATATAGGCTCATACTGGCTATATGGGGGGGAGGGGTGGTCAATTTTTTTGTGGGTGTTACTATGGCTTGTGGGGTCTCGTTTTTCTCGTCTCACCAAGAAAAACACGATGGGAGGGGTCCCGGAGCGAATCGCTGAATTTTTTGGAAAAAGCCACCGAGGTCTGCATATAGTCCATACTGGCTATATGGGGGTATAGGTTCAACCTGGGAAATTCACACACGTTCATTGTGATATCTGTTGCAGGGTCTCGTTTTTCACGTCTCGTCATTTAGAACACAATGGGAGGGGTCCCGGAGCGAATCGGTGAAATTTTTGGGAAAAGTACCGGGTAGGCCTGTATATAGGCCTATAGGCTGGCTATACGGGGGTATAGGTTCAACCTGGGAAATTCACACACGTTCATTGTGATATGGGTTGCTTGGATTTGTTTTTCACGTCTCGTCATTTAGAACACGATGAGAAGGGTCTCGGAGCGCAACGGTGAAATTTTTGGAAAAGTACCATATAGCCCATATAGTCCCATACTGGCTATATGGGGGTATAGGTTCAACCTGGGAAATTCACATACGTTCATTGTGATATGGGCTGTTTGGATTTGTTTTTCACGTCTCGTCATTTAGAACACGATGGGAAGGGTCCCGGAGCGAAACGGTGAAATTTTTGGAAAAAGTTCACCGAGGCCTGGGTAGGCCCATAGGCCTATACTGCATGGCTATGGGGGTACAGGCCCATACGGGGTGGACGTTTTGGGGTCTAGGTGAGACCCTAATGATCCTATGATGTCGTATGAGGTCTTATTTTGAAGCTCTCGTGGAGGAGCATCCGACTGGACTAATGGACCCGTAGTATAGAAAGCAGGCATGTTGGGGGTATGTGGGTGTGTGTTTGGGGTAGAGATGGACCGCTATGGGTCCGAATGGGTCGTGGAAGGTGTCAAAGTGAAGCTTGTGTGGGTTAGAGTCAGAATGGCGTGTTTTTAAGTGCAAGTCGCGTCAATCTGCGCATGCGCAGTTGGTTGTAGTAGGTAAAGTGGCCATTTTGGGGCAGTACAGGAAGGTATTTGGGCTCGAGATGGACCATCCTTGGTCCGAATGCGTCCTGGGAGGTGCCATGTTGTAGCTCTCGGGGTGCAAACCGCGATTTGATGGATGTCCACGTCATCTGTGACGTCATTGGTGACGTCATCAGTACGAGTATTAGCCGAAGTGAACATTTTGGAGCAGGGAAGGAAGGTATTTGGGGTAGAGATGGACCATCCTTGGTCCGAATGCGTCCTGGGAGGTGTCATGTTGTAGCTCTCGGGGTGTACAGACCCATTTGAGGAATGTTCCCGTTATCAGTGACGTCATCGGTGACGTCATCAGTACGAAAAGTAGCGAAAGTGGGCATTTTAGGAAAGTGCAGGAAGGTATTTGGTGTAGAGATGGACCCTTCTTGGTCCGAATGTGTCGTGTGGGGTGTCATTTTGTAGCTCTCGGGGTGTAGACCCCGATTTGAGGAATGTTCACAGCATCTTTGACGTCATCGGTGACGTCATCAGTACGAGTAGTAGCGAAAGTGGGAATTTTGGGGCAGTGAAGGAAGGTATTTGGTGTAGAGATGGACCGTCCTTGGTCCGAATGCGTCCTGTGGGGTGTCATCTTGTAACCTTCGGGGTGGAGACCACGATTTAAAGGGATGTCTACAGCATCTGTGACGTCATTGGTGACGTCATCAGTACGAGTAGTAGCGAAAGTGGGCATTTTGGGGCAGTGAAGGAGGGTATTTGGTGTAGAGATGGACCATCCATATCTGTCATGCGTATTATACAGTATCTGTCCTGTATTATACCAATCTGTGCTGTATTATACTATATCTGTCCTGTATTGTACCATATATGTCCTGTATTATACCAAATCTGTGCTGTATTATACAATATTTGCCCTCTATTATACCATATCTGTGCTGTATTATACCATATCTGTCCTGAATTACACCATATCTGTGCTGTATTATGCAATATCTGTGCTGTATTATGCAATATCTGTCCCGTGTTATACAATATCTGTCTTGTATTATAGCAAATTTGTCCTGTATTGTACCATATTTGTCCTGTATTATACAATATATGTTCTGTATTATACCAAATCTGTGCTGTATTATACAGTATCTGTCCTGTATTATACCAAATCTGTGCTGTATTATACCATATGTTTCCTGTATTGTACCATATATGTCCTGTATTATACATTATATGTCCTGCATTATACAATCGGATAGCGGTTGTCGTGAATAACAACAAGTTCAGCAATGTATATATAGTTTATTATCCCCAATGTTACATCATACCCAGGCTGGGAGAGCCGCCCTGGGTATGTTTAGTATGTTCACTGCAAAACAAATTGAAATATCAAACACCATGTTTTATTATTTAACGCACCGTCACATTAGGTACAAGTGTTTACTGAGCTCAAGTCAACGATCAGCATGTAGACATAGAGAGTATGTGCGGCATGTTATGGTATTCCTCAGTGCACGGGTCGACGCATTCAACCGATGGCGATGGTCGGTCAGCTTGGTAAGGAAAAACGTGACATTGGTTACCCTCTCTACCACCCATTGTGTGTTGGGGCGTTGACGATGTGCCCATCTCAAGGCATCCACGGTGTCCAGTATCTCCAGCATCGTCTCTAGTGACCTTCGGTTAATGATGGTGAACGGCTGGTCAGACACATAATTATTATTGCCGGGATAATAATACCGTAACTGGTCCGTCTTTTTGTGACGTAAGATGTACCCGAAAGCGACATTCGATTTGAAGGCCGTAGTTTGATCTTTGAAGATGGCTTCCACGTAGCTGCGTAGACGAGTGAGGTTGGTCAGTGGGAAATTGTAAATATCTTGAATAGGGCCATGAGGGTGGAAACAGTGCCGTGTCATGGACCAATGGCGCCGATCGATGTCACTCACTGGATGGTTATCCTGTAAGAGATCGCCCAGAAAATGTTCGATGCTGTCAGGCGTATGACTCGAAACCGTAACGCTGGGGTCCGGCTGGATATCCAGGCTCTTCTGAACTGTGGGTATAGGTGGGCTCTCCTTCATCGCATCACCAGTGGCGATCGTCTCCCGGGGCTTATCTTCACTGGGTCTGACCTTCCGTGGCTCCTCTTCTGTAGGAAGTTGTCGCTCATGCCATGGTACCCAGGCATGAATCAAACGCGTTGGTGTCGCAGCAACTGACTGGTCAGTTTGAAAAGCCGTCCACAATCCTCGCATGGACGCTTGGGTGGCCCATGAATTGAACGGTCATGGCACAGTAAAGCATCTTCCCGATTAAATGACCGTGCGCAGGTTATACAAGTATACAGTCCGTCGTGGTGGGTGGCCGTGTCGTGGCGACGTAAATTGTCTATACGAGTAAACTGCTTCTGGCAAGTTGTGCAAGTGAACATCTTGGTGGTTGACAGAGTGCCTGATGAAACGGCCAGGCCGCTTTCCTTTTATAGCACGCTAGCTGGTGATCTATTTTTAGCACACTCAGTTCAACTACCCCAAGTCGAGGACCGAGATGTACTGGTGTACGACTGAGCCGCATTGCGTGCGCGCGTGTGTGTGTGTGTGTGTGTGTGTGTGTGTGTGTGTGCGTGTGTGGGCAGTGGATTTTACATCCGGGATCTTGTCAACATCTGGGTTTCCAAGTGGGGTTTTCTCGTCGTTCCTCCGTCTTCCATCCGGGTACTGTGGTTTTACATCCGGATCCTCAGCTTGCATCCAGGTTTTTCATGAGCCACATTGCGTACGTGTGTGTTTGTGTTTGAGTCCAATCGTGCACCATGTCGAATTGCGTTCTCTCCGAAAACTTCCTCTCATTGCATCAATATGCTCAGATCCATTCAATATAAACACAACCAAGAGACATCAACACCAACAGGCACATTGCGTAATACACGTTTTATTATCCTCACAGCACCACCACCACCACTACCACCGCCACCACCACCACCTAGCGTTGCCGCCGTCAACGATCAGCGTATAGACATATAGAGTATGTATGGCATGTTATGGTATTCATCAGTGCATGGGTGAAGCATTCAGCCTATGGTGTAGTCGGTCAGCCTGGTAACGAAAAACGTGACATTGGTCATCCTCTCTACGACCCACTGGGTGTTGGGGCGTTGTTGTTGGGCCCATTCCAAGGGACCCACGGTGTCCAGTTTCTCCAGCATCGTCTCTAGCGACGTCTTATCCGTGATGGTAAAGGGTTGGTCAAATACCCGGATGCTACTGCTCGGATAAAAGTATCGGACTAGGTCTGCCTCCTTATGCTGTAGCACATAACCAAACGCCACATTCAACTTGAAGGTCGTAGTTTGATCGTTGAAGATGGCTTCCACGTAGCTGCGTAGATGGGCGAGGTCGGTCAGTCGGAAATTGTAGATATCTTGAATAGGGCGATGACGGTGGAAGCAGTGCCGGATCATGGGCCAATGGCGCCGATAGATGTCACTCACTGGATGATCGTCGTGTAACAGATCGCTAGAAACATTTATGGGTTCGTCCGTGAAGTGTACTTTGCCCTCTACGTCGTACAAAATCTGGCTCAAGGTCTTGTCGTCGGAATTTGACTGTTGAATTAGGGCGACATCATCATCATCGGCCCTCATGCGATGGGTGGGAGTTCCCTCTGTCTCGATACTGGTGCCTACGGGCTTCTCTACCAGCAAACGTGGCTGCGGAACAGGATGTCGTGTGCGTTGGTGTCGCAGCAACTGACTGGTCAGTTTGAAAAGCCGATCACATTCTTCGCATGGACGCTTGGGTACTTCATGGCGTGCACGTGTGTGGCGCTGTAAATGATCCGGGCGCTGAAACAACAGTGTACATATCGTACAGCTATACCGGACGGTTCCTTCGTGCTTGGTAGCCTCATGGCGGCGCAAGTCGTGCAGGCGAGTGAATGATTTCGAGCACGTAGTACAAGTGAACATCCTGTCGTTTCAGCGCCCGGATCATTTACAGCGCCACACACGTGCACGCCATGAAGTACCCAAGCGTCCATGCGAAGAATGTGGTCGGCTTTTCAAACTGCCCAGTCAGTTGCTGCGACACCAACGCACACGACACCCTGTTCCGCAGCCACCCATCACATGAGGGCCGATGATGATGATGTCGCCCTAATTCAACAGTCAAATTCCGACGACAAGACCTTGAACCAGATTTTGTACGACGTAGAGGGCAAAGCACACTTCGCGGACGAACCCATAAATGTTCCTAGCGATCTGTTACACAACGATCATCCAGTGAGTGACATCAATCGGCGCCATTGGCCCATGATCCGGCACTGCTTCCACCGTCATCGCCCTATTCAAGATATCTACAATTTCCGACTGACCGACCTCGCCCATCTACGCAGCTACGTGGAAGCCATCTTCAACGATCAAAGTACGACCTTCAAGTTGAATCTGGCGTTTGGTTATGTGCTACAGCATAAGGAGGCAGACCAAGTCCGATACTTTTACCCGAGCAGTAGCATCCGGGTATTTGACCAACCCTTTACCATCACGGATAAGACGTCGCTAGAGACGATGCTGGAGAAACTGGACACCGTGGATCCCTTGGAATGGGCCCAACAACAACGTCCCAACACCTAGTGGGTCGTAGAGAAGATGACCAATGTCACGTTTTTCGTCACCAAGCTGACCGACTACACCATAGGCTGAATGCTTCACCCATGCACTGATGAATACCATAACATGCCATACATACTCTATATGTCTATACGCTAATCGTTGACGGCGGCAACGCTAGGTGGTGGTGGTGGTGATGGTGGTAGTGGTGGTGGTGGTGCTGTGAGGATAATAAAACGTGTATTACGCAATGTGCCTGTTGGTGTTGATGTCTCTTGGTTGTGTTTATATTGAATGGATTTGAGCATATTGATGCAATGAGAGGAAGTTTTCGGAGAGAACGTATTTCGACATGGTGCACGATTGGACTCAAACACAAACACACACACGTACGCAATGTGGCTCATGAAAAACCTGGATGCAAGCTGAGGACCCGGATGTAAAACCACAGTACCCGGATGGAAGACGGAGGAACGACAGGAAAACCCCACTTGGAAATCCGGATGTTGACAAGATCCCGGATGTAAAATCCACTGCCCACACACACACACACACACACACACACACACACGCGCGCGCTCGCAATGCGGCTCAGTCGTACACCAGTACATCTCGGTCCTCGACTTGGGGTAGTTGAACTGAGTGTGCTAAAAATAGATCACCAGCTAGCGTGCTATAAAAGGAAAGCGGCCTGGCCGTTTCATCAGACACTCTGTCAACCACCAAGATGTTCTCTTGCACAACTTGCCAGAAGCAGTTTACTCGTCTAGACAATTTACGTCGCCACGACACGGCCACCCACAACGACGGACTGTATACTTGTATAACCTGCGAACGGTCATGTAATCGGGAAGATGCTTTACTGCGCCATGAACGTTCAATTCATGGGCCACCCAAGCGTCCATGCGAGGATTGTGGTCGGCTTTTCAAACTGACCAGTCATTTGCTGCGACACCAACGTTTGATTCATGCCCCGGTACCATGGCATGAGCGACAACTTCCTACTGAAGAGGAGCCGCGGAAGGTCAGACCCAGTGAAGATAAGCCCGGGGAGACGAACGCCACTGCTGATGCGATGAAGGAGAGCTCACCTATACCCACAGTTCAGAAGAGCCTGGATATCCAGCCGGACCCCAGCGTTACGGTTTCGAGTCATACGCCTGACAACATCGAACATTTTCTGGGCGATCTCTTACAGGACAACCATCCAGTGAGTGACATCGATCGGCGCCATTGGTCCATGACACGGCACTGTTTCCATCCTCATGGCCCTATTCAAGATATTTACAATTTCCCACTGACCAACATCACCCGTCTACGCAGCTACGTGGAAGCCATCTTCAAAGATCAAACTACGGCCTTCAAATTGAATGTCGCTTTCGGGTACATCTTACGTCACAAAAAGACGGACCAGTTACGGTATTATTATCCCGGCAATAATATCTATGTGTCTGACCAGCCGTTCACCATCATTAACCGAAGGTCACTAGAGACGATGCTGGAGATACTGGACACCGTGGATGCCTTGAGATGGGCACATCGTCAACGCCCCAACACACAATGGGTGGTAGAGAGGGTAACCAATGTCACGTTTTTCCTTACCAAGCTGACCGACCACCGCCATCGGTTGAATGCGTCACCCGTGCACTGATGAATACCATAACATGCCGCACATACTCTCTATGTCTACATGCTGATCGTTGACTTGAGCTCAGTAAACACTTGTACCTAATGTGACGGTGCGTTAAATAATAAAACATGGTGTTTGATATTTCAATTTGTTTTGCTGTGAACATACTAAACATACCCAGGGCGGCTCCCCCAGCCTGGGTATGATGTAACATTGGGGATAATAAACTATATAAACATTGCTGAACTTGTTGTTATTCACGACAACCGCTATCCGATTGTATAATACAGAACATATAATGTATAATACAGGGCATATATGGTACAATACAGGAAACATATGGTATAATACAGCACAGATTTGGTATAATACAGGACAGATACTGTATAATACAGCACAGATTTGGTATAATACAGAACATATATTGTATAATACAGGACAAATATGGTACAATACAGGACATATTTGCTATAATACAAGACAGATATTGTATAACACGGGACAGATATTGCATAATACAGCACAGATATTGCATAATACAGCACAGATATGGTGTAATTCAGGACAGATATGGTATATTACAGCACAGATATGGTATAATAGAGGGCAAATATTGTATAATACAGCACAGATTTGGTATAATACAGGACATATATGGTACAATACAGGATAGATATAGTATAATACAGCACAGATTGGTATAATTCAGGACAGATACTGTATAATACGCATGACAGATATGGATGGTCCATCTCTACACCAATACCCTCCTTCACTGCCCCAAAATGCCCACTTTCGCTACTACTCGTACTGATGACGTCACCAATGGCGTCACAGATAATGTAGAAAATCCCTGTAAATCGTGGTCTCCACAACGAAGGTTACAAGATGACACCCCACAGGACGCATTCGGACCAAGGATGGTCCATCTCTACACCAAATACCTTCCTTCACTGCCCCAAAATTCCCACTTTCGCTACTACTCGTATTGACGACGTCACCGATGACGTCCAAGATGCTGTGAACATTCCTCAAATCGGGGTCTACACCCCGAGAGCTACAAAATGACACCCCACACGACACATTCGGACCAAGGAGGGTCCATCTCTACACCAAATACCTTCCTGGACTTTCCTAAAATGCCCACTTTCGCTACTACTCGTACTGATGACGTCACCGATGACGTCACAGATAACGGGACCATCCCTCAAATGGGGCTGTACACCCCGAGAGCTACAACATGACACCTCCCAGGACGCATTCGGACCAAGGATGGTCCATCTCTACCCCAAATACCTTCCTTCGCTGCCCCAAAATGTTCACTTTGGCTAATACTCGTACTGATGACGTCACCAATGACGTCATAGATGACGTGAACATCCCTCAAATCGGGGTCTACACCCCGAGAGCTTCTACACCCCGAGAGCTACAACATGACACCTTCCAGGACGCATTCGGACCAAGGATGGTCCATCTCGACCCCAAATACCTTCCTGTTCTGCCCCAAAATGGCCACTTTACCTACTACAACCAACTACGCATGCGCAGATTGACGCGACTTGCACTTGAAAACACGCCATTCTGACTCTAACCCACACAAGCTTCACTTTGACACCTTCCACGACCCATTCGGACCCATAGCGGTCCATCTCTACCCCAAACACACACCCACATACCCCCCAACATGCCTGCATTCTATACTACGGCCAGACTGCGCATGCGCAGACTATTGAAAACAGACGAACCATTCGGATGCTCTTCCACGGGAGCGTCAAAATAAGACCTCATACGACATCATAGGATCATTAGAGGCTCACCTAGACCCCAAAACGTCCACCCCGTATGGGCCTATACCCCCATAGCCATGCAGTATAGGCCTATGGGCCTACCCAGTCCTCGGCGAACTTTTTCCAAAAATTTCACCGTTGCGCTCCGAGACCCTTCCCATCGTGTTCTAAATGACGAGACGTGAAAAACAAATCCAAACAGCCCATATCACAATGAACGTATGTGAATTTCCCAGGTTGAACCTATACCCCCATATAGCCAGTATGGGACTATATGGGCTATATGGTACTTTTCAAAAAAATTCACCGTTGCGCTCCGAGACCCTTCGCATCGTGTTCTAAATGACGAGACGTGAAAAACAAATCCAAGCAACCCATATCACAATGAACGTGTGTGAATTTCCCAGGTTGAACCTATACCCCTGTATAGCCAGCCTATAGGCCTATATACAGGCCTACCCGGTACTTTTCCCAAAAATTTCACCGATTCGCTCTAAATGACGAGACGTGAAAAACGAGACCCCACAACCCATATCACAATGAACGTGTGTGACCTCGGTGACTTTTTCCAAAAATTTCACCGATTCGCTCCGGGACCCCTCCCACCGTGTTTTTCTTGGTGAGACGAGAAAAACGAGACCCCACAAGCCATAGTAACACCCACAAAAAAATTGACCACCCCTCCCCCCCATATAGCCAGTATGAGCCTACATACAGACCTCGGTAACTTTTCCCAAAAATTTCACCGATTCGCTCCGGCACCCTTCCCATTGTCATTTTCTTGGCGAAGCGAGAAAAACTAGACCCCACAAGCCATAGTAAAGCCCACGAAAAAAATTGACCATCCCCATACCCCATAGAGGCATTTTCCCTTATATTGTAAAATACAGACCCCTATTGTAGGGGTAAAGTCCGTGTTCCGCTTTTTATAGTTTCGGGAAAAAATCTTAATTTTACATGCACCCACCCCAATGACTTGATAGGCAGGCCCTGATAAGCCCGGGGACCGATTTTAGCCCTTTTGACTAGGGTTGATAGGGGTTTTCCCCTATTTTAGGGTAAAGTCCGTGTTTCGCTTTTTATAGTTTCGGGAAAAATCCTAATTTTACATGCACCCACCCCATTGACTTGATAGGCAGGCCCCGATAAGCCCGAGGACCGATATTAGCCCTTTTGGCTAGGGTTGATAGGGGTTTTGCCCTATTTTAGGGGTAAAATCCGTGTTCCGCTTTTTATAGTTTCGGGAAAAAATCCTAATTTTACATGCACCCACCCCATTGACTTGATAGGCAGGTCCCAATAATCCCGGGGACCGATATTAGCCCTTTTGGCTAGGGTTGATAGGGGTTTTCCCCTATTTTAGTGGTAAAGTCCGTGTTCCGCTTTTTATAGTTTCGGGGGGAAATCCTAATTTTACATACACCCACCCATGACTGGATGCTCTTTCACGAATGCTTCACTTTGATACCTCACTCGACCCAATCGGACCATGCAGCGTATTTGAAGTCTGGGGACTACTTTTTCTCCGCGGAAGCTTTTTCCCGCGACCGCATCACCGCCAGACCGCATCACCGCGGATGAATACATTCCCTGCAACAATTGGAACTCTCCTGTGTTGGAGGTAGCTTTTTGGTCATTCTGCCGGAACTATAGTGCACTTGACCTCTCCTCCACGTGACCTCCACAAAACAGAGTTATTTCCCTGGAAAACCTGACTCGAAATGCTTGCTACCTACTACTGAGCGCCTTTTTGACTCCAGGAGATGTTTCCCTTCAATTTCAAGTCGGCAACACACGTAAGGCGAGTTGCTATCGTTCGACCTTGCAGCGCGCCCCAAAATCTGATTCAATTGATCACATACACCGAAAGTGGCCGTGATAATGCTTCTCCTGCTTTTTATCGGCAGAATTTCCTCGTACATTCGACACAGCTCGTTCTTAGTGGGGGCCGCCAACTTGGGAAACCAACTACTACATAACGCGCATTCTGATTGGATGCAGCAAGCCGTCTCTGCGTTCCACTCAACGATGAGGATTCATGTTCCAGCTTTACTAGCGAAGTACGCCAAGGCGATGTACAGAGCAACGTGATGTACGTCGACTTGGCTAGAGAAGATGGGATATTCGAGAATAAAGGCGGGATTATATACATAACGTAAACTTGTATAGCTTGATCAGCCACAAAGCTATCGGGATTGCGTTCAGCACAAATCTACCAACGACGTTATAAAGTAATTATAAAGATAAATTTAAAAAATGTTGAAACTGTAATGAAGCTTTGGTCGAGGTCAGGCCTGACGGCGTTGGGAAGAATAGTCCCACTTAAATCTGTATTTATATCATCAAAGTTATAACACACTTTTTCACCACTTCCGAACTCAGCTAACTTCGCCACAGAACAATTTTCCTTCATTTATAATTCCAATCCTGACAAAGTAGCACACAAATCTGTACATGAAGGAGAGTACAGACGGAAGACTAACTTTGCCATTAGGAAAAGAATTCGCCCATGTGCACAAAGTTCCGTGGGTTCGATGATTACAAAAGATATTTACGTAAAGCAAGTTGCTCGTTGGCGCAAAAAGCGCATTGATTCCATGGGAAATACGTTTAACGGCAAAGCTTTCATATTAACAACAGAAGTAGTATAGAAACGGGATCTTGATACCACTTGACCTACTTCCGTAGAGGTCCAGGCCGCTATAGTTCAGGCAAAGATCACATCCGGTCACGTGACCGGAAGTGATCTCTGGCGATGTATTCCTCCGCGGTATTCATCCGCTATGAGGCGGTCATGTCCGGCGGTGATGCGATCACTTCCGGGGAGAAGTCTCCGTGGACAGAAAGTAGTCCCATGTCAAAGAAAGACCTCAAATACGCAGAGGGGTACAAGACACCCACGCTGGGGGAGCCTCGTTGAGTGTGTTTACAATTCAAGTATATGCTCTTGTCCAATCACAAGCCGTCCTTTGAGAAAGTTCAACCTTCGGCCATGTTCGCTCTGATCCGTTTGTCCTAAGCTTGTTCGGTCAGTCCAGGAAACTGGAGTTCCGAGCTCTTACCATCCCCCCCCCCCCATTGGTAGGCAAGCAAGGGAGATGGAAGGGCTCCTAGACACTGGGATCAATTTCCATCGGCTCTTCAATCTTCAATTCGAAGAGGCATCTCCATGGGTACTGAAATATCCGGACTCGAGAGTGGAGACACTGTGGAATGCTTACGTCATCAGTGGACATCGCCGGAAGTGGCGTCATCGCGCGCAGGCGCACCCCTCCGGTGGTACACCCTGTACCCTATAGACCTGAGGGCATATGGTACACCAGTGGTGTGTTCCCCCCGGGCCGTATTTGGGGCGTAACTTGATCACGTGATCAAGGCATGTCTAGATGGTGGGAGTGTGGTCAAAATGGCGGCATGTGTGGTAGTGGTCAAAATGGCGGCTGTGTGGTGGTGGTGGTCAAAATGGCGGCTGTGTGGTGATGGTGGTCAAAATGGCGGCTGTGTGGTGGTGGTGGTCAAAATGGCGGCTGTGTGGTGGTCAAAATGGCGGCATGTGTGGTGGTCAAAATGGCGGCATGTGTGGTGGTCAAAATGGCGGCATGTGTGGTGGTCAAAATGGCGGCATGTGTGGTGGTCAAAATGGCGGCATGTAGAAAAACGTATAAAAGGAGGCGATTTTTAGCGGTGGGGTGTATTCATTGCACTACCTGCCTGACTGACCTGACCAGCCTGCCTGCCTGCCTGCCTGCCTGCCTCACCTCTAGCCTGCCTGCCTGCCTCACCTCTAGCCAGCCTGCTTGCCTGCTTATATGAGCTGTGGAGAACCTTTTAATTTTTTTCATTTTACCAGTGCAAATTCACCAGACTATTACACCGTTTTTGATCAGTCTGAGCCTACAGTCATCCCAGGAAGTGAAGCTTCAAAAGTACCGTGTTCGCCTCATTGATGAGATGCAGCTGACCAGTATCACTCAGTAACACCAATCAACGCCGTACACGTATGTAATATAACTTATTTTTTAATAATATCTATGCTAGGAAATCCCCCCCCCCCCTCTCTCGGAATTTTCTCTCGGATAAGTTTTCCTGCTATTCCAAGTCCGACAACTGCAGGTAGAAAATAGCCCAGTTATCATCGATTAACAATATTTTCTATGTTAAAAAGATAGCAAAGGCAACCCAATTAATGAACCAGAGCTCATGTGCTCAGCCGCGCGTCAATGCATTCCGCTGCTATCGGGGCAGAATAGTATTGTCTAAGGATTAACTTGAATTATAGTGCAAACCCGAGATTGAATGATCATTTCAGCTTGTAACGTTTATCAATGTAGTGATCGTCATTTTTTTGAAACATTTTGGCATAAATCAAAGTTCAGTTGTTATAATGTTATACTGCTCAGATGCTCCCAGAGAGTGCCAATTTTCCATCAACTTTAAAAAAAAATGCAAAATAAAATGATATTATTTTTTAATAATATCTATGCTAGGAAATCCCCGTACACCATGAAATATCCGTACACCATCACTATATATGCCTACGATCTTACTATTTATAGAGTTTGTCGCTCAAAATCACTCATTGACTTAACACCATGCCTCGCGCATGGCTCAGCTGAGATTACAGCGTAGTACTGCCAGCACCAACAACGAACTGGCAGACGACATGATCCAACAATTGACTAAACAGACAAGATCTCTCTTACCCGTACGTCTCAATTTATCTCAAACTGTTCACAATACATTGATTCTAAAATAATATGATGCACGAATTTAAGAGTTTTGTGTCACAAAATGGCGCATAGGATGGCAATTGGCATCATTCCCCCGGATAATCGCAGCTTTCCAACCATAGCGCCATCTGAACCTTATTACGCAAGGGAGACAACTCGCACTAGGCCATGTTGTATTGGACCAAAACTATTGCCACTGTATTTTTGTGATTGTATGTTACATTTGTTATGTACCTGCTCATCTTGAGTGTTTGTACAATAAAATTGAATTTAGGCCAAGCCTCTTGTAGGTCCTTATTCCCACATGGTCATTTTGGGTGTTATGTGGGTGTATGTTTGGGATAGAGAGGGACCGCTATGGGTTCGAATGGGGCGTGGAAGGTGTCATGTTGTAGCTCTCGGGGGAATAAATAAATGAATAAAAAAAATCAATAAAAAATAAAAAAATAAAAAATCGGCGAGTAGTAGACAAAGGGAAAATTGAGAAGTACTGACCATGCCCATTGAAGGGGCATCTGATGGGTTGGGTGTGCGGTAGGAATATCATTCTGCGCATGCGCAGACGCAATGTGGAGCTCTCGTCCAATCAGAAGCGAGTATTTCAAATCCGTCACAGAGCTCTCAGCCAATCAGAAGCGAGTATTTTGACCCGGTGCATTATGGGACATATCCAAGATGGCGGCACGTATGTTCAAGATGGTGGCACATCCGGTGTCGAAAACTGGCCATTTCGTCGGAATGTGGTCACCTAGTGTCGAAAACTGGACCCTGTATGGGTCCCGCTAGCGCCTTGACGCCATGATATAGACCGGAGAGAGAAAACAACAACAACAAGGATGACACATGAGGGAACAACAACAACAAGATTTTTTTTCATATAGTTTATTTTCCACTCCATCATAACATACCCACGCTGGGGGAGCCGCGTTGGGTATGTTTACAATTCAAGAAAGACTCTTGTCCAATGAGAGACCGCCATTTGCATCTGTCCTATTCGTTCCTGTCCGTTAGATGTATTCTTGTCCAATCAGAAGTCGCCATTTCAGTAAGTATTGATAGCTGCTGTCACAATACGATCCCAGAAGGTAGGTTCTGCCTCACTTTCCTGGGATGTAGGCTGACTATCTGAGGTCAAGCTCCCCGCATCACTAGATAGACTCTCGGCAATCTCTGTTTCGGTAT
The DNA here is from genome assembly GCA_036873755.1 of Hanleya hanleyi. NCBI lineage: Eukaryota > Metazoa > Mollusca > Polyplacophora > Lepidopleurida > Hanleyidae > Hanleya > Hanleya hanleyi. The sequence goes on along the minus strand of JAVTVY010004262.1, from coordinate 14,342 downwards.
CAGTCGGCACACTCTCATCAATCTCTGTATCAGTATCTGCCTCAACGGGCTCCTCGGCGTCTTCAGTCCCATGTATATTTTTCTGGTGTCGCATCATATCGTAATGTCTGGTGAACGTGCGTTCGCACTCAGAGCAAGTATAAGTCATGTTGACGGTTGAACGTCGACTGTGCGTGTTTTTGGAAATACGCTCGCTTTTATAGACAGTAACGCCCGTCAACGCTTAGCTTAAAGGGGAATGTTATCGCCGGACCTATGTAAACGTTAATATATACCTTGATACTATAAGAAATCGACTATATAGTTTTCCCCCCGATCTCCGAACTTCAAAACGGTAAATTTGGCGATTTAAACGCGTTCCTACCACGAGCCTGTCAAAGCGGTGACCTTTGACCCATGACGTCACAGAGTGAACCAGTCCGCCATAGCATTAGCATTAGCATACGTAAACAAGTAAAATCTGCTCCAATATTTTTCGATTTTTCGACTGTATTCTCGTACTTTGGAGGCATCATACCTCGTCGGTGTGTTGTTGGAGGGTGTAGCAACACGAATGGAGATGGATTCAAGTTGCACTCGTGGCCAAACGGGGAGAAAATCGGGGAGAAATTCGACGAAATTTGTGCAAAATACGTGGGGAAAGCCAACGAAATGGTCTCGCATTTATTTCGCTCACTAGACTGACGACAGCTATGCAACAACAGAGATGGCAAGAATGTGTGGATATCCCCCTATACTGAAAGAAGCTATTTCCAAGATCAAGACAAATAAATCTTTATCAGAAAGAGAAAATAGACAACCCCTCAGTCTGCCGGAGTGCGTGAGTTATACAGGGACGACCGACCTCGTGGACTCGGCAAGCGACAAACCGTTCCCGGAGACAAGCACTGTAAATCTCCCTGGATGTTTGGGCCCACACCGCTTCCATCGTCTCCTCTACCGAAGATTTAATCTTCCATTCTTGAAATTTTGCATCAGTCCCACTGAACTGTAATAATCAATGTACTTTTAATCAACTTATTCCCGTATATAGGAAATTCACTTCTGGCACCAGCTTATCCTGATTATTTGGTGTCTTTTTGTATCTCTATGTGAGCACATACATTCTATTTTTTTTTGATACAATAAATTGAAATTGATCACCCGGAAGAGTAACTGAAACTAACAGAAAGGTGTGAAGCAAACAATTTTTTATGTGAGGGTGTCCAAGAGGGAGAGTGAGAGAATTAAGGTTTAACGTCGCGCGTTCAGCAACAGGGTGTCCAAAAGAAATAAACTGGGCTTCTCCACAGGTGAGTTAGTTATTGTTTCAACATCAAATAGCTTCCTTTGGAATTTAAACTTTGTTTTCATTTGAGAGAACTTATCCACAGGTATGGATTAGCTCTCGTTTTAACATCAAATCGCTAACAATAATTGACAAACACATAATAAAATTAAGCACGTAAGCAATGTAAATAAGCCGGCCTGCCACGGTATAACAATCTGTCCGTCCCGTAAGAATTGAAAAATAATGAACCATACAATGTCAATAAACACACACATATAAAAATAAAGGCGTAAATAACTACATAGTATGCTCTTACAATAACAAATTATCTGTAGATTTTAAATGAATATATATATTATAGTGACATCCACAATAAGCCAAGCCGGCCTAGTTTCCTTTTTGCTATATTATTTAGAAGTTTTTTTTAGCACGGAAGAGTAAATTTACGATCCTGTGCATTATAATAACTGATTTATGCCTAAAAAAATGCCAGATAAAAGCAGAAATGTATAAATATTATTGTAAGATCCACAGATAGTTGTAATTTCGTGTATAAAGCATGTAATCAGTGTATTTAAACCGGCCTGCCACAGCCTGACACGGCCTGCCACAGGCTTGAAACAGGCCTGACATCAGGACGACCCAGTTTGACCCCAGATTCGCTTGTACATATGGCTCAAATCTATATGACTCGATAGATTCTCCTTCTTTAGTTTCATGATCGCTTACTGCCTCTACATTCTATTCAGTTCCAAGCCCTGTATAATCTCCAACGTCACAGTCTTCAACGTGGTTAACGCTGAAATCGGAATCTGTGTCAGAGAGCTTGTACCGCTGTCTGTGTTATCCGCCATGTTTGACTCTGGCCGCTTCACTGTGTGACGTCACAGGGTAATCGCCGGGCGGATTTACTGGGGGTAAAAATCAGGCACTTTGGAGCCGTATTTCAGGATATTGCAATATCGCTAAAATTTTGAAAATAATTCTAAAAAATAAAGCAGGCAACAGGGAACTGCTTTTTATTGGTTTTAGCCTTTCAAAAATTGCGATAACATTCCCCTTTAACGCTTCAACGCCCTGGTGAATTAGCTCAGAAGCTCTGATTTCCATGGAATTGACATCAATTCATCGAAATGCAGTGACGCCCGTCAACGCCCGTCGTTACGCCTTAACGCTCGTCTCAACGCTTTAACACACTTTCTTAACGCTTTAACGACGTTTAATGATGCGTTCGAACAAATGCTTCTTTGTGCTATTGCTCTGACATACGCCGCTTTCCAGTTCATGCCCGAGGTTTTCAACATCGACGCTGTTCTTTCAATTTCCATATGGACTGGGTCCTTATCCAACAATTTCATATGGGTCAGTAAGTCGACATACTGCTGACGTAATGCCCGTCGTAGTCTGGGTGCCAATCTGTTATGGGCTAAAATTGCAGCTTCCTCTTTCGAATACCCTTTGCGTTGAAACTTGTTTCCTGTGGCCTCCAAAATCTCGCCCATCTCGGCGTCCATACTTTCTTTGAACAAATCCTTCCATAACCTCGAGTTCACATTATCTTTTTCAACCTCGGGTTGGTCCTTCACGGTTGGGTGATATTCCGGTACTGGTGGTATGAAGGAGGCCCGCTGTATGGGGGTGGGCTGCTGCTGCTGCTCTGCCAGGAGTGGACTCGGCGGATGGTGTAGGGGTATATGCCGTTGTGGTGATTCCTCGCCGGGTAACAGGTGGGTCGTCAGCCGACGATCTTCGGGGGTATGGGCTTTTAAATCTACGAACAGGTAGCCGTACGGACGAATTGTCGCTTCTTGAAACGCCCGCATAAAATGGTCAATGTTCTGAGGATAAATTCGACTACCAAACACACGGATTTGTGCTCTGTCAATGGGATTGGAGAACAACACAAAGTATTGGCAGTTCAAGGCAATATCTCTGGACGCCTTCCCTTGAGGGAAGAGATTCTGAGTCAAATAGATGACGGGCAGATTGCGATGATGGGACCCTTTGGTGAATAGGTCGGCGATTTTCGAATTGTCCTTGGCCGCACTCATCAGATCATCGAGCACTACCACGTTGGTCTGCTCGGAATCGAAGTAATAGGGTTCGTCTATGTCGTGAGGAATTCCTGGGACAAAGCTCACATTCTGTAACCTTGTAGTTTCATAGGCGGGCTGCCATTGGCTATAACACCAAACAACACGTGTCGGAGCTGGGGTTGCCACACCTCCCTCTAAGAACTTCATCACCCAGGATGTCTTTCCACACCCTGTAGGGCCGCTCACCGTCATCGTTTAGGGATGCTCTACTGCTCTTCTTGGACCTATAGCGGGACTCGGCTGTGTCTCTTGGTTGTGTTTGCGTTGAATGTGCCTGAGCATACTATCGCGACGAGAGAATGCTCTCTCACAGAACGTACACGTACACGACATGTTCATCAGTCGACCAATACATATGGACTGATGATGGACACATGTTCATTCCTATATTTAAAGACTCTACCACCACCACACACACCACCACCGACTCCACCAACACCACCACCGCACACCACCAACACCACCACCAACGCCCCCAACGCCACCATCAACGCCACCAACGCCACCACCAACGCCACCAACGCCACCATCAACGCCACCAACGCCACCAACGCCACCACCAACGTCACCAACGCCACAACCGGGCGTCAACGCCCGGTGGTGGTGGTGGTGGCCGGACCTGACCTTTGCCCCGGCGCGCGCGGTGTAAAGGTTTCCACCGTGCGGTGGAAACCTTTGCGCGCCGGGGTCAAAGGTCAGTAGCGTTGGTGGCGTTGGTGGTGGCGTTGGTGGCGTTGATGGTGGCGTTGGTGGCGTTGGTGGTGGTGTTGGTGGCGTGCGGTGGTGGTGTTGGTGGAGTCGGTGGTGGTGTGTGTGGTGGTGGTAGAGTCTTTAAATATAGGAATGAACATGTGTCCATCATCAGTCCATATGTATTGGTCGACTGATGAACATGTCGTGTACGTGTACGTTCTGTGAGAGAGCATTCTCTCGTCGCGATAGTATGCTCAGGCACATTCAACGCAAACACAACCAAGAGACACAGCCGAGTCCCGCTATAGGTCCAACAAGAGCAGTAGAGCATCCCTATACGATGACGGTGAGCGGCCCTACAGGGTGTGGAAAGACATCCTGGGTGATGAAGTTCTTAGAGGGAGGTGTGGCAACCCCAGCTCCGACACGTGTTGTTTGGTGTTATAGCCAATGGCAGCCCGCCTATGAAACTACAAGGTTACAGAATGTGAGCTTTGTCCCAGGAATTCCTCACGACATAGACGAACCCTATTACTTCGATTCCGAGCAGACCAACGTGGTAGTGCTCGATGATCTGATGAGTGCGGCCAAGGACAATTCGAAAATCGCCGACCTATTCACCAAAGGGTCCCATCATCGCAATCTGTCCGTCATCTATTTGACTCAGAATCTCTTTCCTCAAGGGAAGGCGTCCAGAGATATTGCCTTGAACTGCCAATACTTTGTGCTGTTCTCCAATCCCATTGACAGAGCACAAATCCGTGTGTTTGGTAGTCGAATTTATCCTCAGAACATTGACCATTTTATGCGGGCGTTTCAAGAAGCGACAATTCGTCCGTACGGCTGTTCGTAGATTTAAAAGCCCATACCCCCGAAGATCGTCGGCTGACGACCCACCTGTTACCCGGCGAGGAATCACCACAACGGCATATACCCCTACACCATCCGCCGAGTCCACTCCTGGCAGAGCAGCAGCAGCAGCCCACCCCCATACAGCGGGCCTCCTTCATACCACCAGTACCGGAATATCACCCAACCGTGAAGGACCAACCCGAGGTTGAAAAAGATACTCGAGGTTATGGAAGGATTTGTTCAAAGAAAGTATGGACGCCGAGATGGGCGAGATTTTGGAGGCCACAGGAAACAAGTTTCAACGCAAAGGGTATTCGAAAGAGGAAGCTGCAATTTTAGCCCATAACAGATTGGCACCCAGACTACGACGGGCTTTACGTCAGCAGTATGTCGACTTACTGACCCATATGAAATTGTTGGATAAGGACCCAGTCCATATGGAAATGGAAAGAACAGCGTCGATGTTGAAAACCTCGGGCATGAACTGGAAAGCGGCGTATGTCAGAGCAATAGCACAAAAGAAGCATTTGTTCGAATGCATCATTAAACGTCGTTAAAGCGTTAAGAAAGTGTGTTAAAGCGTTGAGACGAGCGTTAAGGCGTAACGACGGGCGTTGACGGGCGTCACTGCATTTCGATGAATTGATGTCAATTCCATGGAAATCAGAGCTTCTGAGCTAATTCACCAGGGCGTTGAAGCGTTAAGCTAAGCGTTGACGGGCGTTACTGTCTATAAAAGCGAGCGTATTTCCAAAAACACGCACAGTCGACGTTCAACCGTCAACATGACTTATACTTGCTCTGAGTGCGAACGCACGTTCACCAGACATTACGATATGATGCGACACCAGAAAAATATACATGGGACTGAAGACGCCGAGGAGCCCGTTGAGGCAGATACTGATACAGAGATTGATGAGAGTGTGCCGGCTGATACCGAAACAGAGATTGCCGAGAGTCTATCTAGTGATGCGGGGAGCTTGACCTCAGATAGTCAGCCTACATCCCAGGAAAGTGAGGCAGAACCTACCTTCTGGGATCGTATTGTGACAGCAGCTATCAATACTTACGCTGAAGCGATCGAGGACGCCGGAGAGGATAATTTACAACAGACGTACACCCAAATGCGCCCCCGCATCAGGAAAACAGCCATGGCGATCTATGAACAGTATACCTTACTACCGCTTGAAATGAAAGGCGACCCCACGCACAGGTCCATCATGAAGACCAAGCGTCACTTGGAAGAGGCTATGGGGCTACCACCCACCGAGGCCCTGGAAAATGCGATAAGAATGCGCAAACAACTGTTTCAGGACATGCTGCCCGAAGAATATCCAGGCCTGTCCGCCGATGATTAGAATAAACGGTTCAGAATGAACATGACCGAAGTAGGAACTCTCTGAAATGGCGACTTCTGATTGGACAAGAACACATCTAACGGACAGGAACGAATAGGACAGATGCAAATGGCGGTCTCTGATTGGACAAGAGTCTTTCTTGAATTGTAAACATACCCAACGCGGCTCCCCCAGCGTGGGTATGTTATGATGGAGGGGAAAATAAACTATATGAAAAAAAATCTTGTTGTTGTTGTTCCCTCATGTGTCATCCTTGTTGTTGTTGTTTTCTCTCTCCGGTCTATATCATGGCGTCAAGGCGCTAGCGGGACCCATACAGGGTCCAGTTTTCGACACTAGGTGACCACATTCCGACGAAGTGGCCAGTTTTCGACACCGGATGTGCCGCCATCTTGAACACACGTGCCGCCATCTTGGATATGTCCCATAATGCACCGGGTCAAAATACTCGCTTCTGATTGGCTGAGAGCTCTGTGACTGATTTGAAATACTCGCTTCTGATTGGACGAGAGCTCCGCATTGCGTCTGCGCATGCGCAGAATGATATTCCTACCGCACACCCAACCCATCAGATGCCCCTTCAATGGGCATGGTCAGTACTTCCCAATTTTCCCTTTGTCTACTACTCGCCGATTTTTTATTTTTTTATTTTTTATTGATTTTTTTTATTCATTTATTTATTCCCCCGAGAGCTACAACATGACACCTTCCACGCCCCATTCGAACCCATAGCGGTCCCTCTCTATCCCAAACATACACCCACATAACACCCAAAATGACCATGTGGGAATAAGGACCTACAAGAGGCTTGGCCTAAATTCAATTTTATTGTACAAACACTCAAGATGAGCAGGTACATAACAAATGTAACATACAATCACAAAAATACAGTGGCAATAGTTTTGGTCCAATACAACATGGCCTAGTGCGAGTTGTCTCCCTTGCGTAATAAGGTTCAGATGGCGCTATGGTTGGAAAGCTGCGATTATCCGGGGGAATGATGCCAATTGCCATCCTATGCGCCATTTTGTGACACAAAACTCTTAAATTCGTGCATCATATTATTCTAGAATGTATTGTGAACAGTTTGAGATAAATTGAGACGTACGGGTAAGAGAGATCCTGTCTGTTTAGTCAATTGTTGGATCATGTCGTCTGCCAGTTCGTTGTTGGTGCTGGCAGTACTACGCTGTAATCTCAGCTGAGCCATGCGCGAGGCATGGTGTAATTCTTGTTGATAAAGTCAATGAGTGATTTTGAGCGACAAACTCTATAAATAGTAAGATCGTAGGCATATATAGTGATGGTGTACGGATATTTCATGGTGTACGGGGATTTCCTAGCATAGATATTATTAAAAAATAATATCATTTTATTTTGCATTTTTTTCGAAAGTTGATGGAAAATTGGCACTCTCTGGGAGCATCTGAGCAGTATAACATTATAACAACTGAACTTTGATTTATGCCAAAATGTCTCAAAAAAATGACGATCACTACATTGATAAACGTTACAAGCTGAAATGATCATTCAATCTCGGGTTTGCACTATAATTCAAGTTAATCCTTAGACAATACTATTCTGCCCCGATAGCAGCGGAATGCATTGACGCGCGGCTGAGCACATGAGCTCTGGTTCATTAATTGGGTTGCCTTTGCTATCTTTTTAACATAGAAAATATTGTTAATCGATGATAACTGGGCTATTTTCTACCTGCAGTTGTCGGACTTGGAATAGCAGGAAAACTTATCCGAGAGAAAATTCCGAGAGAGAGGGGGGGGGATTTCCTAGCATAGATATTATTAAAAAATAAGTTATATTACATACGTGTACGGCGTTGATTGGTGTTACTGAGTGATACTGGTCAGCTGCATCTCATCAATGAGGCGAACACGGTACTTTTGAAGCTTCACTTCCTGGGATGACTGTAGGCTCAGGCTGATCAAAAACGGTGTAATAGTCTGGTGAATTTGCACTGGTAAAATGAAAAAAATTAAAAGGTTCTCCACAGCTCATATAAGCAGGCAAGCAGGCTGGCTAGAGGTGAGGCAGGCAGGCAGGCAGGCAGGCAGGCTAGAGGTGAGGCAGGCAGGCAGGCAGGCAGGCTGGTCAGGTCAGTCAGGCAGGTAGTGCAATGAACAATGAATACACCCCACCGCTAAAAATCGCCTCCTTTTATACGGTTTTCTACATGCCGCCATTTTGACCACCACACATGCCGCCATTTTGACCACCACACATGCCGCCATTTTGACCACCACACATTGCGCCATTTTGACCACCACACATGCCGCCATTTTGACCACCACACAGCCGCCATTTTGACCACCACCACCACACAGCCGCCATTTTGACCACCACCACCACACAGCCGCCATTTTGACCACCACCACCACACAGCCGCCATTTTGACCACCACCACCACACAGCCGCCATTTTGACCACCACCACACATGCCGCCATTTTCACCACACTCCCACCATCTAGACATGCCTTGATCACGTGATCAAGTTACGCCCCAAATACGGCCCGGGGGAACAAAAAAGTAGGTCAATAGGGTCTGTAATCATCTTTATATACTACTGATGTCTGTGTGGCCTCATAATTATCCTGATCAAATTTGAGAGAAATCGGTCAATTTGTTGGGAAGTTAGTGAACTAAGTAAGAAAAGTCGGGAGAAGGAGAAGGAGGAGGATAATGAGAATGTGTAGGACTTCGCCAGCTATGACTGATGTAGTCCAAAAAGTTATATGAGATAGTGAAAGGTATGAAGAGGCAACGAGGTGAAGTAAGAAAGATCAAAGTAATTGGTCATACCTGCATTTGTTTCCTTGCATAGCTGTCGAATTCCAATGGAATGGTCTTTTCTCCTTCTCTTCCCTCTTCTCGACTTTCGTTATTTAGTTCCTAACTTTTCAACAAATTAACCGATTCTTCTTAATTTTCACCAGAATTCTATAGTAACACAGATTTCTCGCACCAAATGTGAGGTCAGTAGGTCAAAGGTCCAGATGATTGTGGTATAAAAATCTGTTTTTTGTGGATTGCATTTTTATGAGGGGAAGACAAACAAACAAAAATTTGACCCATAAATCAGGAAATCATCGAAATTATCGAAAGGTCAAACAGGTCAATGTTACAATGCTCACCCTCCACCGTTAAACAGATATTTTGTTTTTAATTTGCAATATTACTCCAGTACAAGAATGTGAATTGTTATCAAACTTAAGGAATACTCCACGCTTATCGTAGAAAGAAACCTATTGAGACCGAAGGATCAACAATCAAGGCTAATAGGTTAATGAAATAAGGAAGCCATTGAAAATCACACTTTTATGAGTGGATACATTGTTGGGAAGCGATTTCGCAAGGGCGTCGCTACCCATGGTGCGTGTGGTGCGAACGCCCCCGCCCCCTCCCCCCCCCCCTTTGTTTTTGTCCGTAGATTGGAAATACAATTATGAAAGATATAAAACCCCATTTTAGCATTAAAATACGCTAAAATGCAAGAAAAAAGCGTAAAAAAATAATTTTCCGGCGGGGGCACACTCCTAGAAACGCGCGTCCTTGGTGCGCAATCCTGGGATGGTGAGAAATGGGAAATCAAGGGCGTCTCCGGCAACCTACACGCTTAAAACTAAAGTGTTGAAACTTACTCGTAAACTGTTGAAATAAGCCTTTAAGCGTGTCCACAGGGACAATCCTTAAAGGGTTATTTCATCGCTTTACGAGTAAGTTTCAACACTTTAGTTTTAAGCGTGTAGGACCCCGAAGCTTCTGGGGCCTAGGCGGCCCCTGGACCCTCGCCTGTTGGTCTGACAGGGTTCACGTATTTTAGCTTTGTGTAAATCATTCATATTGCTACTCGTATTGGTTTCTAAAGTTCCATGGCGTAAAGGTCATCGTTTTGTATGTGTTAAATATAACTAGAAAGTCAAATGGATTCAGGCATGAGGTGTGATTTTTTAAAACATCGATGTGTTCTTATAAATGCGAAACAAACGTGAAAATAGAACCATAAATCTGCATACATTATGTTCAGCCTTTTAGGCTGTGATTGTTGACCGACCCCCCTATGAAATTTCACTACATCCGCCGTTGGAAATTGAAAACATTCGCATCCGACGTTTTGACCCCTGAATCGGGTACCAGGACAAAGGTCTTTGACCATCAGCAACTCACTGAAACCCGAAATACTCAGCTCGTAGATTGCGTTTGGATAACGTAGTCAATAGCGCCAATTAGGCCCTAGTGTTCTTCTTTATTTCGATTATGTTGACATGTTGTGTATCCCAACATCTCTCTATAATGTTTGTACTTGCAATTTTGAAGAATTTTGTCAAGAAACGTTACTGGTATATAATGGGATTCACTAGAGGATACATTACAGGTTTTTTTTATCACTTATGATACTGTTGAAACTGATATACAATATTTCGTTTGCTCATTCAATGTATGCTGATTTGCTGATTGGATAAAAAAACACAATAAAAATATCAATTATGGAAAATAAAAGAAATAGGTATGACAGCAAGTTGACATAATTATTTACCGGAAATAAAAAAATCGTCTCCATAATATTTTTTATAGATGCATAGATTTTGACGACCTGTTTATACGATTCTGTAGAACGAAGTTTTGTAACCAAAATCACAGTTTCATCAAAAGACAACGCAATTCAACATTATGCATAAAAGATCGATAATTAAGAATGATGTTAAGACATAACTTTAGCTGAAAGACATTCAACCAAAACATATTCAATAGAGGGATATTATATTACTATAATTTTAAAATACTCATTTGAAACCTTCCCAGATAAAGATGAGCCATTGTTTGTTCGATTGTTCAGAGCTGAGATCGAGTTGGATACCCGGAATACTCATAACTAATCCCGTGCCCTTTGTTATGATTTTATCTTCAACAATAGATATAATCATTAATAATATACCTTCCTTTAATTCCAATATAAGAGTTAAGAAAGGATATATTTATTAATTTTCATATCATAGTTAATAAATGAACAGCCCCAATCTCCTGTGAAAAACCATAGCATCCAGGGCAAGAACTATGCATGTATGCTGATTGTGGCATAATTTACCCTGCAAACAGTGGACAATATGCTTCTTGCCTTCGCTGGTATACTACAACGAACGTATGCAGCATACATGGATACGGTTTCGAACGGAATGTACCAATTTCTTTATCTCAGTCCTCACATAATTCTATATATTTGTTTCGTGCACCTCAGCTTTGCTAAAAGAAAGTTGTTTTTTTAGAACTTACCTTTCTGCCGGGGCTGTTCCAGGATTTATCGTCGTTGGTTGATGCTGCCCGGTTTAACCCGTATTAATCTCCACTTGATAACATTCCATAAAGGTGAAATTTAGCAAACTTATAACTGCCTGTCATAATGTAGAATGTGTCCAGAGAGTGAACAACACTTGAACGTCCGATACTGTGTCAAGTGAAAGTTTTCATTATTATACGGTAGAGACGGGCATATCAGACACGGGCCTCAATCTACATCAGACAGGAACCAGTTTAATTTCTCATGGATATTCTAACGTAAGTAGTAGGTAAAGCGTAAATAAGGGCTAAAACCCCCCACTGCGCATGCGCGAGAGCCTGTTTTTACGTCACAGCGACCTGTTTTGGGGGGGTATTGGGGGGTGCGCATGCGTGATGAGGAGGCGTGGCCTATAGTGAGTGGGGTGGGTTCAAAATGGCGGCCAGTATTTGTGTCCTTTTTGGTGTGGGTCCAAGATGGCGGCCAGTTTTTGTGTCGTGTGTGATAGGAGGTGGACGAAGATGGTGTGGGTCCAAGATGGCGGCCAGTTTTTGTGTCGTGTGTGATAGGAGGTGGGATGAAGATGGTGTGGGTCCAAGATGGCGGCCAGTTTTTGTGTCCTTTATAGAATTGCAACAATGTTGCAACCCGATCGCTACAATGTTTGGGCGACCGTGGTGGGACCCAGATTGCCGCCCGTTTTTGTGTCCTTTATGGTGTGGGTTCAAAATGGCGGCCAGTTTTTGTGTCCTTTATGGTGTGGGTTCAAAATGGCGGCCAGTTTTTGTGTCGTGTGTGATAGGAGGTGGACGAAGATGGTGTGGGTCCAAGATGGCGGCCAGTTTTTGTGTCGTGTGTGGATTTGTGTCGTTAGTGCACTCATTGACGGGGTGGGTTCAAAATGGCGGCCAGTATTTGTGTCCTTTTTGGTGTGGGTCCAAGATGGCGGCCAGTTTTTGTGTCGTGTGTGATAGGAGGTGGACGAAGATGGTGTGGGTCCAAGATGGCGGCCAGTTTTTGTGTCGTGTGTGGATTTGTGTCGTTAGTGCATGGTGGGTTCAAAATGGCGGCCAGTTTTTGTGTCCTTTATAGAATTGCAACAATGTTGCAACCCGATCGCTACATTGTTTGGGCGACCGTGGTGGGACCAAGATGGCGGCCCGTTTTTGTGTCCTTTTTGGTGTGGGTCCAAGATGGCGGCCAGTTTTTGTGTCGTGTGTGATAGGAGGTGGACGAAGATGGTGTGGGTCCAAGATGGCGGCCAGTTTTTGTGTCGTGTGTGTGGTGTGGGGCCAAGATGGTGTGGGTCCAAGATGGCGGCCAGTTTTTGTGTCGTGTTGTCGAAAAAAAAAGTTCCGGCAAAAAAAATGTATTCATGCGCGGTGATGCGGTTTGGCCGTGGTTTTGGCGGTGATTCGGTCTCGGGAAAAATCTAGTCCCTAGATAAAATGGTCCGATGGGGTCGAGTGAGGTATCAAAGTGAAGCTTAGGTGAAGGGGCATCTAATGGGTTGGGTGTGGGGTTGACATGTCGGCCTTCTGCGCATGCGCGGCGGCCAAAAGGGTATGAAAATAGCCTTTTTGGAGCTATGGGAGCCCCTAGTTGACCGATGGGGTCGAGTGAGGTATCAAAGTGAAGCATTCATGAAGGGTCATCTGATGGGCTGGGCGTGGGGTTGAACTATCGGCATTCTGCGCATGCGCGGAGGCCCAAGGGTATGGAGATAGCGGTTTTGCACCCAGGTCAATCAGTGCACTGGTGTGAGTGGGTGTGGGCTCAAAATGGCGGGCAGTTTTTGTGTCGTGTGTGGTAGGAGGTGGGACCAAGATGGATGGGTCCAAGATGGCGGCCAGTTTTTGTGTCGTGTGTGGTAGGAGGTGGGACCAAGATGGATGGGTCCAAGATGGCGGCCGTTTTTTGTGTCGTGTGTGGTTGCATGTACTGACTTGGTTCTGGGGTTTTTCCATCCCGGTTGTGCGCAGGTGTATGACGTCACTTCCGGTCTGCGTGAATCGGGCGTGACCTGGGACTATGGGATGCATGTACTGACTTGGTTCTGGGGTTTTTCCGCGTGACCTGGGACTATGGGATGCATGTACTGACTTGGTTCTGGGTTTTTTTCCTCACGGGGAGGTCACGTGATCAGTTCAAGGTCATATCCATTTTTTATCGATATGTCAACCCCACACCCAGTCCATTAAATGCTCCTTCACTTATGCTTCACTTTGATACCTCACTCCATCCCATTGGTCCATTAGGGGCTCTCCTAGCTCCAAAAAGGCTATTTTCATACCCTTTTGGCCGCCACGCATGCGCAGAATCACCCTAATTCAACCCACACCCAGTCCATCAGATGCCCCTTCACATAAGCTTCACTTTGATACCTTACTCGATCCCATTGGTCCATTAGGGGCTCTCCTAGCTCCAAAAAAGGCTATTTCCATACCCTTCGGCCGCCGCGCATGCGCAGAATACCGATAGTTCAACCCCACACCCAGCCCATTAGATGCTCCTTCACCTGACATTCAATTTGATACCTCACTCAACCCCATTGGTCCATTTTAAAAAAAAAATTTTTTTGGCTATCTCCTACCTCCAAAACGTCTATTTCCATACCTTTCGCCTACCGCGCATGCGCAGAAGGCCGATAGTTCAATCCCATACCCAACCCATTACATGCCCCTTCACATAAGCTTCAATTTGGTACCTCACTCGACCCCATGGGTCCATTATTAAAGAAAAAATTGGGGCTATTCCATCCACCTTGCTTACTCCCTTGTCC
>JAVTVY010004261.1:0-37092 GCA_036873755.1 Hanleya hanleyi | reverse complement strand
GGGGGCAGGAAAATTTTAATCCAATTTTCAGGTATAAATTCCTTTAATCACCTGCAGGCGTTGAATGACAATCTCTTCTGGCATGAGGTTTTCTGCATTCATGTCTCCCTCATCTGATGGTGCACTTTCAATACTGCTATCTATGACTTGAAAGAGACCAATGTCATGCTTGGTTGCCTGGAGCTGTTTTAGGTCGGACCGTAGATCATCCTGATTAGGTAGTTTTACCTCTGATGAGGCACTGTAATCTCCAAAATCTTCCAGAGGACCTTTCCTCTTCTTTGTCTTGCAAAATATATGTTTCTGCACTTTTCTCTTGCAAACAAACAAGGATTGTGTGGCATTCTTGTTTTTTCTTTGCGGCATATGCCACACCTGTGCCTTGTTCGTACAACAGTCAGGATTTCGCGTTGTTAACTCATACATGTAGTCCAACATTGCAAATAACAGTGCTGCAACACAATTGCACTCCCCCCTCCCCCCCCAACTCCAGCTGGACATTGGCACTCCCCATGAATGACCAAGCCTGTCACATCATCTAGGACACATTTTACATCATACCGTGATTCTGGCATGGAAGCCAATACACTTGTCCTTACATGAACAACTCCCTGGCCTGATGAGAAGAAGTTGTACCCCTTGACTAGTGGCTTGTCAGCTGTGGGTAACAGCATACACTGTCTTCTTCCTGTCCTGACGCATGTATAATTCTTATTTGCCGTTTGACGAGATACTCCACTATTGTTGTGACAGTGTAACTGTATCTTTGAGGAATCCTGTCCATAGATTCTGTCCACTTGTCCAGTTCTGAAAATCCAACTGCAGGCAACTGTTTTAAGTGTTCCTGCAAAATGCTGAGTGTGGTAGCTTTGTCAGGGTTATACACGAACTTGTCTAACCCGTGACTTCTGATCTTCCTCACCCTGAAGCGAAAGATGTAAAATAACATCTAAATTATAACCTATAATGTTATATTCATTTAATCAGGTTAAATGTTCAATGTCCCATACTGATTAAAATGGGTAGGGCTGGTTCGACATATAATCACATGAAAAAATTTAACCTTAATTTGCTTAATGAGTATCATTAATACAAATATAATTTTCTTAATAATGTATATTGTATACTAGCACAAGCTAAATTTAATATAGCTTAATAACAATGTAAAATGAAAGACACACAATGTTAAACTTATCCACATGAAAATACACAAAAGAACAGAGGTAAGGACTGATGCCACATATTAGCAGCCATGGTGAATGGGTATGCCGAAACAATTTATTACTATTAGCCGCTTTGTCTTTGCACACAACAGGGCATGAAATAGACAAACAAATTCTAGTTGCCCATCGGCAAGCACAGGCAACCAACACATCCAAATGCATTGCAATTTGGACAGAATTTGGTTGCCCAAAGGAAATTTAGGTTGCCCCGGACAAAGGGCAATTTTGCGCCCTGCATATCCACCATACATTAGGATCCTGTCATTCACACAATGTTGCAAAACATGTACCCATAACTTGGCTGGACTAGTACGATGTTATAATGTTTTTGCCATGTTGAAAAAAGTTTGGATAGGCTACCTTCAAATAAACACATCATACATGTCATAGCAATTGGAAACTTCATTAATGGCTGTTATTCAGCCTGTTGTGCAATTGTTACACAGAGCTGATAAATGTTTGGAACAGTGCAAAATCTCTTTTTTGGAGATTACAATGACAAACTAAATGTTCTGATGCAGGAGCAATGCAATTCGTCTGATAATTGTGAACTTTGCCAATTACTGGTACACAAAATCTAATGTCAAACAAGTTCCTCCGAATTGCTTTTGAATATGATTTTAGGACCATCAAGGGGGTGAGTGAGTGAATAGAATTTAACGCCGCTTTCAACAATATTTCAGCTACCGGTATATCACGAAGAACCAACTATTAGCACCACCCAGCCCAGTTGTGTTCCTGCTACTTCAAAGAAGAGATCTTTGAAGAAGAGATCTTTGAAGCAGCATGGAACTAGACACGGTGGCACCCTCCATCCACCCTACAAACATGGAGGACAGCACACAAGACACAGACAGGACGCTTACATGGTGCAATAAAGACCAGTGATATTACAGTGCTAGACATCACGATCAAGTTCCTGTTGCTTCTCAGCTAAATGCATTGAAGCAACAGGAACTCGTGCCCACCGGACCCCCAACAATAGTATTAAAAGTTTTGACAAAAAAATTATGGTGGACTATGAGGACATGGAATATGACAAGATGATACTCGGTAATTTTCGTCAAAGCAGGTTAGATATAAGTTGGATATTACTTCAACAATTTATCTCACTGTTAAGCTCATTTGAATATTTGTTTTTGTCAAGATCTTCTATGATAAAAATTTACAAAGCTGAGCAATATATTCAACAGCATTTCTGCCCTCACTTTAACTATAATGAAATAATATATTTATGAATGATGGACAACAGATCAGAGAAAAGGACTAACTGTTGGGATCCGATAAAATATCCCACTTTGGATATTTTTTGTATACCGGTACTTCCATATTTTGAAGCTGGCATAATTGCTAGTTATTCTGTTCGTATTTGTATTACAAAAGTGGTGAGTGATGGGAAGTATAGTGCAAAAACAACATGAAAAAATGATACTCATAATTGCAATATCACAGAGAACCATTTAGGCGAGAAAAAGTCAGCAAAATTATACAATCGCATTAAAGTTTTGTGAAGTAGATTCTGTCTTCTTTTTGTAGTTTAGATGGCGAAATTCGTTTAGTATGAAAATCAGTCTAAATATCTAAATTAGGATATATTTCAATATCCAAACTTGGATTTAATATCCCATCCCAGTTAGTCCTTCTCTCTAACCTGGACAATGCAGCAGGAATTGAAGAAAAACCAGAATAGAATCCCCCTTCGCTTTTACAAAATCACAGCCTGTCCTAGCTAAGATTCATAGCGTCTCCCTTCCCTCACCGCTATGCCGACGACAAATACATTTCCCTGGTGGTAACTCGAACATCTCCATGGCGCACTTATTATTACCTTTGCGCCCTATTGGACCTTTATTAACTTGAGAAAATGGGCCGCCATGAATAAAAAAACAGAAATGGCAGACTAAATGACCATTCGTCGGTCAAAAATTAATTACAGATGTTAAAATTATCCCTATGGAGCCTCAAAATCACCTGAAATCGAGGGTCAAGAAGATGGGTATTTCCGTCATAGTAGACCCCGTGTACAGGTTGGGGAAAATACCTTGATCGAGGTATTATACCCTGATCGAGGTATAGGGCTATACCTCGATTGGGGTATAGGGCTATGTCAACTTCAGTTTTTATATATTTATGGAAAATGTGGACATCCACACGTACCCTGGACTGCATGGATCTTTCAATAGCATCTACACATGTATGGCTTCAGTGTTCCATGATTTTCACAGCAACTTATTGCTTTGCTTTATGCGACTAATCATTCAAATTAGCCATTGCAATATTTCAAAAATGAAACATGGCTTCAAATGACATATTTGGTGAAATTTATTCTATAAATGAAAATGGAATGTGATGGCGTACTTCCATGTCAAGGTCATGGGCAAATTGCAGGATTCGAGAGGCAATGCCTAGTTAACAAATCAAGTTTAATTGACAGACACATAATCTAATCTGCTAGCATGTGCACATAAAAAACAGACCTCTGCTCCAAGAATTCTGACCCTGCCATGAGTGTGTATGCTAGGAGATTGTACATTGCATCGGACAATTTAATCTAATTTATCTAATTTATTCATCAGTCAATGCATCTACAGAAGTTGGATATGACTTTGAGATGCAAGTATGCCATCACATGCCATTTTCATTTACAGAATAAATTTCACTGAATATGTCATTTGAAGCCTTGTTTCATTTTTGAAATATTATAGTGGCTAATTTGAATGATTAGTCGCATAAAACGAAGCAATAAGTTCCTGTGAAAATCATGGAACAATGAAGCCATAGATGTTGTTGAAAGATTCATGCACTGCAGGGTTTATGTGGATGTTCACATTTTCCATTAATATATAAAAACTTAAGTTGACATAGCCCTATACCACAATCGAGGTACAGGCATATACCTCGATCGAGGTATTATACCCTGATCAAGGTATAATACCTCGATCAAGGTTAGCCCCAGCAGGGACCTAATGATACTGTCATTAGGTCCCACGTACATCCTAGCCACCATCGTCGTGTAGAAGCCCGAATCGTATAAACAATGATTTAGTTGTTCCTTACCATGCATTTTCCGACAAAACGTATCATGAACTAGTCCGAATCGTCCGAACGGCCAACATCTGTTGTCTTTTGGAGTGGGTTTCGCCGCCTTTTGTACCAGTCGCCGCTGAAAATTTCAAACAGCTCCGCCATGTTTGTTTCCACGCCGAAGTGTCAACTGCGCAAACGGTGGCGTGTATGGTGTTTATTGCGGTCACCGTTTGCGCAGTTGACACTCCGGCGTGGAAACAAACATGGCGGAGCTGTTTGAAATTTTCAGCGGCGACTGGTACAAAAGGCGGCGAAACCCACTCCAAAAGACAACAGATGTTGGTCGTTCGGACGATTCGGACTAGTTCATGATACGTTTTATCGGAAAATGCATGGTAAGGAACAACTAAATCATTGGTTTCCTTAAGTGGCATTTAGAAGTTGGGAAGTAGATAAATAAACAAATTGCTTATGGATAACAACTTCTAGTTTATTCAGGACGACGTTTGACTTGAGAACGATACTAGTACCTGTATCGAAACGTCGTCCTGAATAAACTAGAAGTTGTTATCCATAAGCAATTTGTGTATTTAACTAAATCATTGTTTATACGATTCGGGCTTCTACACGACGATGGTGGCTAGGATGTACGTGGGACCTAATGACAGTATCATTAGGTCCCTGCTGGGGCTAGGTAGACGCCATGTTGTATGTATTTATGTCGCTACGCATGCGCACTTGGATTGACATGAAGAACGTCTACCGTAATATTGGGGAGGTCGGAGTCGCTTTGAAAACGGCTCGTGTACAGCTAATCACCAGCACTGCAAACTTTAATAAAAGCGACAATCGTGGGGAAGGAATTAACTTCCAGAAAATAACAGGTAAGGAGCATCAAAATTAACGTTTATATAGCACACGAAGATCAATGAACGAAGCGTGTGACTATCAAACGCAGGCATTATTGATAGGAACAGTTGTGGCGAGGCAACGGTCCGTGTAACACTTGACAATTCAGCTTTCAGTCTCGCAAAATTGAAGGTAGAAAGATAGCAAGCTCCACATTGCTCCCGTATCCCAGCTTTCCGAAATGAATTTGGAATGTTAAAGCATTGTTCGATGTCTATTCTTGGTCCGACGTCACGTGGGCAATGACGTCGTTTCACGCCTTTCATGGCTAAAGATTTTTATATCTCGAGAGTACAAGCCAACGATACATACATATATTCAATCGAGATTTTGGTAACATGTTAGGTCATGACTCATAAGCAGATCAGGAGCTAATCAAATACCGTACTATATAACGCAAGAGAGGATGCCAATTTATTTTTGTTGCATTCCACCTATAAAGTGCTTGACGAGGGCAAAAGCGAATTTTCGGGCCTCTTAAATGATATCAAAGGATCAATTGCTTCTGATTATATCTAAGTGGCAGCTACTACAAATATTGTCACATGAACAGATTCATATATATGTTGCATTTGTTTACATGAAGTCGCTGGGGTGTGTCGCAAACACTTTGTGATTCCGGTTTGTCACAGGATGCCTGTGGTTTTATTCCTCGCGAACTTGTATGTCATGAGAATTTAAATCGGTTTGCGAGCAATGAACATCTAGCGCACCGAACACAATTCTCTTTGATATCAGCGTATAGGTGATGTAAGCTGTCAACACAAAATTCGACTGGACGGCTATCAACATCGAGATCGGCTATCGAAAGTTATGCAAATATTTGATTATACTAGGTTCGTGCAGACATATTTGCGATAAAGGAATGTGCTACTCTATCCATGAGTAAATGCCAATATACTTGAATAAAATCAGCTAGGCGGGAAGTACGAGTCTGAGGAAGAAAGCAACCTGTAACCATCTGGGTCATCTGTACGCGGTAAGACTTATGGATGGAGAAGTGTACGCAAATGAGGAAGAAAGTTCATATCACAAGTATCAAAAGTCCATGGACTTCTGCAAGTATTTATATACACTAAAAGAAAAAAAAAGTACCAAGACGAGCAGTTAAGCTTTTTGAGCAATTCAGCTGTTTGGAACACTTAGTATCAGAATCAATCATCGTATACGGAATCGTGTATGTACGAAGATTGACGTCGACTTGACATGCCCTCCAGATCATTCCATCTTAGCTTGCTAAGGGCATTTCACGTTTCACTTAATAACTCTACCCTTAGCTCAATGTCTTCATTCTCCGTGTATTTCGCCCGATGTCATCTTAGCTTGCTAAGGGCATTTCACGTTTCACTTAACTCTACCCTTAGCTCAATGTCTTCATTCTCCGTGTATTTCGCCCGATGTCAGCTTCCCCAAGCATCAAGTCGCATGTCCGCTCCATTTAAACGAGCCAATGAAATTGTCCGTATTCAAATACTTTGACCTGGAAATCTCAGACAGGAGACGTGTCAATTTCACTTAAGCGCTCGACATGCTCGAGGCGCAAGACTGGGAGACCAAACCGAAGTTGTGTGAATTAGCTATTTTATTTCTCACTCTAATGGAGCATGCTTCTTTGTTTTCCTTAAGAAAAATCATATTACAAGCGGCCTAACATATTTGTGAAAAATAAAATTGGCGACAGTTGACAGGAAAATGATATGCTTTTTATTTTGTGATGGGGGCACTCCGAGGCCCACCAAGGGATCGTTTCAATCGATCGCTTTCTGGAGGTGTGTCTTCGTTTTATGAATGTGATTGCACCGATGTCGGAGCTAACGGGACCAATCGGATATGACCATTTGGGAAACGCCCTATTACACTCAGATATCACCCGTTACCGCATGGCTACGAGTAGCCCCAGCAGGGACCTAATGATACTGTCATTAGGTCCCACGTACATCCTAGCCACCATCGTCGTGTAGAAGCCCGAATCGTATAAACAATGCTTTAGTTGCTCCTTACCATGCATTTTCCGATAAAACGTATCATGAACTAGTCCGAATCGTCCGAACGGCCAACATCTGTTGTCTTTTGGAGTGGGTTTCGCCGCCTTTTGTACCAGTCGCCGCTGAAAATTTCAAACAGCTCCGCCATGTTTGTTTCCACGTCGGAGTGTCAACTGCGCAAACGATGACCGCAATAAACACCATACACGCCACCATTTGCGCAGTCGACACTCCAGCGTGAAAACAAACATGGCGGAGCTGATCATATGTTCAAGCGGGGACTGGAACAAAAGGCGGCGAAACTCACTCCAAAAGACAACAGATGTTGGCCGTTCGGACGATTCGGACTAGTTCATGATACGTTTTATCGGAAAATGCATGGTAAGGAGCAACTAAAGCATTGTTTATACGATTCGAGCTTCTACACGACGATGGTGGCTAGGATGTACGTGGGACCTAATGACAGTATCATTAGGTCCCTGCTGGGGCTAGATCAAGGTATTTTCCCCAACCTGGTGTATACAGGGGATGATGATCACAACATCGATTATGGTATTTTTATTCATGGCGGCCCTTTTTCTCAAGTTAATGAAGGTCCAATAGGGCGCAAAGGTAATAATAAGTGCGCCATGGAGATGTTCGAGTTACCACCAGGGAAATCGTCGGCATAGCGGTGAGGGAAGGGAAACGCTATGAATCTTAGCTAAGCCTGTCCCTGCTTTATAATTTGATGTTTCTATGTCTATTTCGAAGATAATCATTCCAACCACCACAGTCACACAGCTGGCAAATGAATCAATAATGTCACAAGTTCTCCCGAGCGACCCACAGCCAGTCTCTCACTCAAATTTGTAACAACAACAACAACAATACATTGCCAGTGCCCTATACCTTCGCACCAGCATCTCGTGGGTCTCGGACTTCGTTGAAGATAGTACTCGGCAATCTATTCACCTTCTTAGTGAATCTTCCGTGTTCTTTCAATGCATTTCAAAGGTAATTTCGCCAGTCTCACATCTTCCTCGCGGAAATACACAATCCCCTCCGTCATGGTGTTGTTGTTGTAGGTCACCGTTGTTGTATCCCACTCCTATCCCGCCGTGCAATGCGCGAAGAGTGCGGAGTCTTCCGCCCACGTCATCAATCTATACCCAAGGGACCATTCTGTGTTCAGCGCGCGATCCATCCCGTGACTCCCGCCATATTTAATGATATCACCAAATAGAAATATATTTGCTGATATCAGCAAATGTTTTGCTGATATCAGCAAATTATTTGCTGATATCAGCAAATGATTTGGTGATATCAGCAAATGATTTGGTGATATCAGCAAAAAGGATGTATTTGCTGATATCAGCAAATGATTTGGTGATATCAGCAAATCAATTGCTGATATCAGTGAATGATTTGCTGATATCATTAAATGATTTGCTGATATCAGCAAATATTTGCTGATATCAACATTGATTTGCTGATATCATCAAATATTTGCTGATATCACCAAATATTTGCTGATATCATCAAATAATTTGCTGATATCAGCAAATATTTGCTGATATCAGCAAATACTGAATAAAAAGCAAAACGGCTTGCCATATGCGCGAGCTATCCGCTACCTTGCGCGAACTAGTGCGAGCTAACCAGCAGATCGCGAGAGCCAGCGGGAGCTACCCGTTAACTCGCGTGAGATACCCGCTACCTCGCGTTCACTATCATAGATTGTTTCTAGTACTCACCGCAAGTTTGCGGTACCTACACTGTCAGAAAAAATCTGTAACACTTATTGAACGCGTAAAAGCGTCCATCCCTGACTAATTTTAGCGGTTGCTGGAATAAGTTGAAATAATGATGTGGAATTAATCAACTGGTCCATTTTGAACAATAATGAAAAGAAAAAGGTACCAAGAATTCCACAACGCTAAGTATCTCAACAATCGAAATATGGGGTTGGACGGCACTGAACACTAACGTTCATATTGATGTCCAAATCAGGACACCATATCGTGTTAAAAACTGAACACTTAACGTTCATATCCGAACACTAGAGAACAGGTATGAACACGCGTGTTCAGAAATGATCATCATGTTTGAACACCAATGTTCACAAATGAACACATATTCTGTAACACTTTTGGAACACTAGCGTCCGCATGAACATGTAAAAGTGTTCTATTATGCGTAAAAGTGTTCAAAAGTGCACACTTCAGAATGAACACTAATTTTTCAGAGTTCCAATATTCAGCACTCGGCGATATTGTGGACAACCTATTTCGTTGTGTTTATTGAGGACGATCTATTTGATGAGCTTGATAACACTTCAGTGACATATTTTAAGTAAATCTCTTTGCATACTAGTTTTAGTACTTGAACACTTTTACATGTTTGAAAGGTGTTACAAACTAGTGTGCAATTCAGTGTTCAGGATTTGCACACTTTTATTGACAGTGTACATGTAGCATCATCGCAGAGTTTCAAACCTGCTAGCTCGCGAGAGGTAGCGCAAGTTTGCGGGAGCTATCGCAAATTTGAGATATTTGATAGTCTCTGTACTCTTGAGATTCAACACCATTACTATTCCTGTCCATCTAGGCCTTCCTAGACAAACATCTGGAAAATCTGAGTCAGTCTCATGACCAGTGTGTAGGAATACATATTCTAACATGCTCCACGTTATAGCCGTGCGCTGATTGGTCCAGACCTCAAAACATACGGAGATTATCACACGATAATCTTCATTTGTTTGTTGTGATCTATTACATTCACGTGCCGAACTGGTGACGTCTCATTCTTGTGACGCAGTGCCACAAAGCTGAGCGACGATTGGTTCATTCACTGCGCAGTGGGCGGAGTTCACACAGCTGCAGCACGTGAACGGGCAGCACGCGCGAGCATGGCCTGCAAACCAGTCACGAAATTCTCGCATCAAAACGGGACAAGTTTGCAGAAAATTTGCCATTCCGCTTATGAAACGAGGAAATATTTATCATTGTGCATGTTAGAATGGAGTTAATGACCTTCTTAGTGAATATTATGGTGTAATAATTTTTCGATGTTTAGTTTTAGACCTTATTAAAAAACCTCGCGGCTACGCCGCTCGGTTTTTTAATTGACGGTCTAAAACTAAACATCGAAAAATTATTACACGATAATATTCACTAAGGCGGTCATTAACTCCTAATTATACACTCCAATTAATATCGATAATTAAAGGGAAACTAGTAGATGCTGTAGGATACAATAAACTAATTGGCGGGAATAAAACCCCAGAGGGCTTGTTCTATCCCAAAATTCTATACATAGATAACAAATAATACATGGCATTGGAAAGAGAAAAAAACTATAGATTGATATGGTGAATATATCTGAAATAATTGCACTGTGAAAATAGGTCAGTCTTGAAGAAGATATGTAGTAATTTTCGATCGGAAAAGAGAAGCAGATTCGATACATTTGAGTGGAGGCGGCAAATTGTTCCACTCTCGTGGTCCAGTAATTTTAACGGTATAAAATGATAAGTTAGACTGATAAAATGGCCAATAAAGGTTGGTTAATTGTCCCCTGGTATGATGGCGATGTATATCAGACTGTTTGATGAAATAGTCCTGAAAATTTATTGGTAAAAATTCTTTCTTGTAGAAAAATTTATGCACAAGGAGAAGGGAAGAATATTTGTTCAACTTGAGTAGGGGTAGAATGTTTAATTATGTCTCCCCCAACTATGTTGGGGGGAGACATTTCGTGTTTGTGCTGTCTGTCTGTCAGTCTGGATGTCTGGATGTCTGGATGGATGTCTGTCCGTCCCCTTGCCTTGTCTGCAAGATATCTTGAGAACTACTGGATGGAATTTCACCAAACTTGGATGGAAGCTTCATTGGGATAGCCCCCTCATTTGATTAGGTTTTGGTGTATGTGCGTGCATTCATCCGTGTCCGGTGTCCGTCCGTCCGTCCATCTACTTGTACATGTATATACAGGCCTTGTCTGCAAGATATCTTGAGAACTACTGGACGGAATTTCACCCCACTTCGATGGAAGCTTTAGTGGGATAGCCCCCTCATTTGGTTAGATTTTGGTGTGTGTGCGTGCATTCATCCATGTCCGGTGTCCGTCCGTCCGTCCATCTACTTGTACATGTATATACAGGGCTTGTCTGCAAGATATCTGGCGAACTACTGGATGGAATTTCACCAAACTTGGCTGGAAGCTTCATTGGGATAGCCCCCTCATTTGATTAGGTTTTGGTGTATGTGGGTTCATTCATCCGTGTCCGGTGTCCGTCCGTCCGTCCATCTACTTATACATGTATATACAGGGCTTGTCTGCAAGATACCTGGAGAACTACTAGATGGAATTTCACCAAACTTGGATGAAAGCTTCATTGGAATAGCCCCCTCATTTGATCAGGTTTTGGTGTATGTGCATGCGTTCATCCGTGTCCGGTGTCCGTCCGTCCGTCCATCTACTTGTACATGTATATACAGGCCTTGTCTGCAAGATATCTTGAGAACTACTGAACGGAATTACACCACACTTGGATGGAAGCTTCAGTGGGATAGCCCCCCTCATTTGATTATGTTTTGGTGTGTGTGCGTGCATTCGTCCATGTCCGGTGTCTGTCCGTCCGTCCATCTACTTGTACATGTATATACAGGGCTTGTCTGCAAGATATCTGGAGAACTACTGGACAAAATTTTACCAAACTTGGATGGAAGCTTCATTGGGATAGCCCCCTCATTTGATTAGGTTTTGGTGTATGTGCGTGCATTCATCCGTGTCCGGTGTCCGTCTGTCCATCCATCTACTTGTACATGTATGTACAGGCCTTGTCTGCAAGATATCTTGAGAACTACTGGACGGAATCTCACTCCCCTTGGATAGAAGCTATAGTGGGATAGCCCCCTCATTTGATTAGGTTTTGGTGTGTGTGCGTGCATTCATCCATGTCCGGTGTCCGTCCGTCCGTCTACTTGTACATGTATATACAGGGCTTGTCTGCAAGATATCTGGAGAACTACTGAACAGAATTTCACCAACCTTGGATGGAAGCTTCATTAGGATAGCCCCCTCATTTGACTAGGTTTTGGTGTGTGTGCCTGCATTCGTCCGGTGTCCGTCCGTCCGTCCATCTGCTTGTACATGTATATACAGGCTTTGTCTGCAAGATACCTTGAGAACTATTGGATGGAATTTCACCAAACTTGGATGGAAGCTTCATTGGGATAGCCCCCGCATTTGATCAGGTTTTAGTGTATGTGTGCATGCATTCATCCGTGTCCGATGTCCGTCCAACCGTTCATCTACTTGTACATGTATATACAATGAAAATCGCTTCTTTGTAATTAATATTTTTAGATACGCAGCTTTGTTTAAGATGCTTATTGCTACATTCATTTTATAGCACTTTCCCTTTATTATGTGCCCATTCAAGGCAAGGTGGGAGGTTGGGGGAGACGTATGTTTTTGCCCAAAAAAACAACCAGCATAGGCTTCATGCCGGAGCGGCAACTCAAGGGTCAAAGCGGAACCTCTAGTTCTCTGAATGTTCAGAGGTAGTGTATGGGCCAGTTTAGTCGAAAAGGTTATTGCCCTGATCGCGCGCTTCTGCAGTATAATTAATGGGGTTAAATGAGTATTTCCCCACAAGACGTTACAATAGTTCAAATACGGAAATATCATAGAGTAATATAATATAAATAATGTCTTTTTATTCAAGGAGCTTTTGATATGATTTATGATGCCAATATTTCTAGATACCTTATTACCTATGTAATTTATATGAGTTTTTCAGTTCAGCTGATCATTAATAATGAGGCATAAGAATTTAAATTGATGGACAAGTTCAATTTCTGTGCCCGAAACAGATAATGAAGGTATGTTAGTTGAAGGTCTATGGGTATTGGGTTTGACTAACATGTATTTGGTTTTCTTTATGTTCAACGATAAGCGGTTACAACAAAACCAAGAATGTAACTTCTGGAGTTCATGGGCCATGGTGTTAATAGCCTCGACAGGGTTATTTGAAGAAAATACGGCACTGGTATCATCTGCAAAAAGAATAATTTTCAAGATATCTGTTACGTTGTTTATATCGTTAATATACAGGAGAAAAAGAACTGGCCCAAGAATTGACCCCTGGGGCACTCCACAGTTAACAAACATTGAGTCCGATAATACTCCACTGAAATCTACATTTTGTGATCTGTTAGATAGATAGCTGCTAAACCAGGTATTCGATAAACCTCTAAAGCCGTAGTGGTTAAGTTTGGAAAGTAAGATAGCGTGGTTAACTGTATCAAAGGCTTTAGATAGGTCAAGGAAAGAAACTATACTATAACGTTTAGATTCTTTGGCTGTAATGAGAGCTTCGTATAAAGACGAAGCTGCTAATGCAGTGGAATGATTAGCTCTAAAGCCGTATTGGTCTTTGGAGAAAACATTGTTGGTATCCAGAAATTCTGATATCTTAGAAACGGCAAGTTTCTCCAATATTTTACTAAAACAAGATAAAATAGATATTGGTCTATAGTTTGAGAGGCAAGATGGATCGTCGCATTTAACTTTATAGCCAACTTAAATAAGGCATAATATGACCAATAGTTATAGGCCGCAATACATATTCTATACTACTCTGCTAAACCGTAATATAAGCTTAGACAGTGTAGAAGGCAATCCAGATTAATACAGTATATGAAGAATGTGATATATTGACTTATAAGGCGCCAACAGGGTTCTTGTCCAGTTTCAAGGTTTTGCGTATTTGAAAACAGTTGTAGATAAATCGTGATATGATAGATGCTAAGCATGGAGGAGGGTCCTGAAATAAAGCAAAAATTTCCTGAACATCAAGTGAAAGAACACTTGGGAGAATTCGGACAACTGTTCGCATAACATGTTGCCTTTGTATGTTGCCTCATCCTTGTTGAGGTTACAATGTATACAAAGTCTACAGTCTGGAGGAGATTTTGAGTATCGTCCTCGTTCTATTTCTAGGTCCGCTGTACTGCGTCTAAGAGAAGTAATAGCTTTTTAGTAGTTTAGGATTGGTTAAGCTGGTAAGCTATGGAGAGAAATCTGGAATATGCTTTATAAGTCCACGGAGGAGAAACAACTATCCCTACTTCCAGGATTTTGACGAAATTTGCCATGCTTGCGGGTAGAGCAACTTTATCTTCCGGGTAAAATGGCCGATTCTAGCAGACGAAGGTCAATCTTCCGACAATTCAGACGAACCGTCTAAGTAAGTAGTAGATATACAGCTACCAGTTGGTGACAGAGATTCTTATGAACCTTTTGAGGCTTAGAACGAGCTATATTGTTGTCTGGATGTTTCTGTATAATCTTCACAAAATAGGCAGTCAATTGTGCAAACGAACATTTGTCAAATGCACGCGAGATAATTGCACGCCAGGTTGTCTTCAATCTTCGGTTATGTGACGGATCGTCCACTGTATAGCAGGGTAGACCCATTGGTGCTTGAATTATATGCTACCGAACGTTTTTTCGACGTACATTTCATTATTCCGCACATATTCAGTCTTCCGTGTGCACTTACTCATGCTTCCGGGTAGTACATTTGAAATATAATATACAAGGGAGTGCACTTTCTACCTAGAAAGTTAAAAGATTATACAAACGTGAACCCTCCCGGGCCTGGGGGCATTATGCCTTCCCCTACCAAACTTAGTACTCGATCTCCGGAAAGACGAAAAACTGAGAGCTGAAACTTCGTGACTTTGCTTATCATATCAGGCCGTTTGTACGAGGAAATCAAAAGAATCCGACCTGAGAATGGGCCAAAAATGCCTTCTTTTTTTTTGGGATAATGACGTCACCGTGGCAACACAAGTGAGATGGTGTTAGAAATTTGGATTTCTTTCACATTTCTTCTGAGGTTATGAGCAATATTACTGGATATTCATTCATGGGAAATAACAGTCGTCATTTCAATCGTTCGGTTACATATCAGAACGCCTTGAAAAAAACACTTTCAAGCTCACAGTGGAAACTTCAGGTTTGTTCTAAATGGTTCACGATACTAGGTGATTGAACCAAGTGTTTAATTTCACACTTTATCCGCTTTATTTCACAATCTGATTGAAACTGAACGGACTGACGCCAAGACATTGTGACTTTAGCTACGTTCGATTTGACTACAATTTTTTTCAATTATTATTTTATTTCTGATGTCACCTTTCAGTGTTTAGTTCTAGACGTTTAGACTAGAGAGAAACGGCCAAGTAAAAAATCAAGTTCAAGACGTTTTTTAGACCCTAAATTATGTCCTCGCGGACTTGTGCCCGATTGAGTTGGAGGTTCATGGTAATCAGTTGCGAACCAATACAGTTTGTTAATCCAGGAAGCGGAAATGTATATTTCCTGCTCAAAAGGTTTGACACCCCCTACATCCGACCGTCGTCAGCCGATTAAAATGACGAGTGTTATTTCCCATGAATAAATATCCATTAATATTGCCCATAACCTCACAGGACATGGTAAAGAAATCCAAATTGCTAACACCACCTCGCCGGTACTGCGAAAATACCCCGCCGGCTGACCACTGTTTCACCGGCTGGCATAATTTAGGGGATTCAATCACCTAGTACCGTGAACCATTTAGAACAAACCTGAAGTTTTCACTATGAGCTTGAAGGTATTTTTCCAGGGTGTAATGAGAAGAGTAAAAGGCGAAGTAAAAAAGTTCAAGACGTTTTTTTAGACCCTAAATTATGTCCTCGAGGACTTGTGCCCGATTGAGTTGGCGGTTCATGGTAATCAGTTGCGAACCAATACAGTTTATTAATCCAGGAAGCGGCAATGTATATTTCCTGCTCAAAAGGTTTGATGCAGAAAAACGTAGCAGGTCAATAGGAGAAGGTAGAAGGTTAAAGCATATATAAACACCTCCTACATCCGACCGTCGTCAGCCGATTAAAATGACGAGTGTTATTTCCCATGAATAAATATCCATTAATATTGCCCATAACCTCACAGGACATGGTAAAGAAATCCAAATTGCTAACACCACCTCGCCGGTACTGCGAAAATACCCCGCCGGCTGACCACCGTTTCACCGGCTGGCATAATTTAGGGGATTCAATCACCTAGTACCGTGAACCATTTAGAACAAACCTAAAGTTTTCACTATGAGCTTGAAGGTATTTTTCCAGGGTGTGATGAGAAGAGTAGATCTTCAAACAAATTGTGCACTGCACTGGTCCACTATGACTACGCTGAACATGTCGATGGAACTCAAAATTTTCGGAGAACATCTTCTCGCACTTGCAGATGTCTCTTGAGGTTGAAATTTCGAGCAAACACTCTTTGACAATAAAGAGCAGGTAAATTCAGAAGAGGCTCTTCCTATCGGCGGCATGTTGGTTGGCTGTTTCGGTGTGCTTGTCACTTGAGGGTTTTCAGTCACCGATAGTTGTAACGGCCCAACGCTATCGTTCAGAGAATGTACATCTGACATACAGGATTCCGAACCTAACATGTCTAGCCATCTGCAAACAGATGAACGGATAGCTGCTGTGAATAATAATTATACTGAAATGAAAGCTTCGCAAATAGGCCAATATTATAGGCAACCATTTAGCATAAAAATGAAAAGGTAAGCCTTATTGCACAATAGGCTAAATTATTATACCTCATGTAAGTTCCACGAATATTCATTAGATGAAAGCCTATCACGTGTTTTTCTGTAAATCGTGATGTCCCATGATATTGATAGTCTGTCTTGCTGTACTAAGAAACAATGCATTTTTTCACGGCATAGAGTTGTACATGATAAATACATGTACTCCTCTCTTGCGACGCAGCTGCATCACATTGCGCGCGCGCACATTTCTCAGGTTGGAAGGGGGCGAGTTTTCTATCACGGCTTTGGCGAAGGAAAATGATGATCCAGGAGTTGACGCTTGCATATGTGAGTGAAATAAACTTGATACCCGGTGAAAATGTACGTAACCACAGGCAGAAGTTCGGTCATTCTTTCAGTGTTATAACGCGAAAGACTGTATCGTAGTAAGTACGGCGTCAGTCGGGTCAGTGCTCAAAACTGACTCACCGGTACCGGTACTCCGAAACACAGGCTATAGGCTTACCGATGCAATTTCTTGCAATCGAGAAAGGTGATGTGCAACGAGCGCTGTGCATCTGATGGAAAATTCTCGCATGACAGGCTGGTCACATGAATGCAGTAAATGAAGGCGTATGTTAAGCCTGCTGAGTCTGAAGAAAACCCAAGGGAGAGGGGAGGGGAGTGTGCTTGGAAATGGTGAAAATGTTTATCGATTACCCGGAAGCATGAGCAAGTGCACCCGGAAGACTGGATAATATCACCAAAAGTGCGGAATAATGAAATGTACGCCGAAAAAACTTTCGGTACCATATAACTCAAGCACCAATGGGACTACCCTGCTGGTACGGTGGGCGATCCGTCATATAACCGAATATTGAAGACCACTGGCGTGCAATTAACTCGCGTGGATTTGGCAAATGTTCGCTTGCACAATTGACTGCCTATTTTGTGAAGATTATACAGAAACATCCAGCCACCAATACAGCTCGTTCTAAGCCTCTAAAGGTTCATAAGAATCTCTATCACCAACTGGTAGTTATATCTCTGCTACTTACTTGCACAGTTCGTCTGAATTGTCGGAAGATAGAATCGGCCATTTTACCCGGAAGATAAAGTTACTCTACCCGCAAGCATGGCAAATTTTGGCAAAATCCCGGAAGTAGGGATAGTTGTTTCTCCTCCGCGAAGTCTGTATGTTCTGAGTTTGCAATCGGTTCTTGACGTATTAGAATTGAACATCTCTGAGAAAGAAGTAATTAATTTAGTTTCAATATTGCGACGTATAACTTTATTGGATGGGCGAATTTGGTCAATAAACTGTGAAAAGTTCAGTGACTGCAATACATGACAAATCTTGGAAGTCCAACTTGCCTTGCCAAGAGACTGGCCTGTTACATAGGCCTGGTAAAGCAATCGAGAAGAAGGAAGGTTTTCAAGCCTAAGCCAGTAGTTTAGCATACGAATGATGACATAAAGAGAAGCTGGATATACACCTAGTCCAGTGAGCACCCCAAGATTGACAGCTTTCTTGGGCAAGTTTAAAATAGATTTGCATATTTTAACTGTTGCTTTGTTTGGGACAATAGTATCCCAAGTATCAAAAAGATTTGGTTTACTGATGATAACTTGGCTACCCCATACCTCAGATGAATACGTAAGAATGGGTTTTATTACCATATTATACATGTTCACTAATGTACAGGTAGGTGTATTCCCTTACAGAAAATTAAGATTGCGGAGAGATTGCGGAGTTAGCTTGCGGTAGCTTACAATGTTAGCTACCGATAAGATCCCATTTGGAACATTGGGAGCTCGCGCTAGCTCCCGATAAGGCCGACAGGTTGGCTCTCGCAAGGTAGTGATAGCTCCCCGCAACCTAGCGCAAGCTTGCGCCAGCTCCCCATTGTAGCTCCCTGCGAGCTCGCGCCAGCTCCCCATTCCTGCTCCGTGCGAGCTTGTGCTAGCTCCCCGCGAGCTCGCGATACCTCCCCGCGAGCTCGCGATACCTCCCCGCAACCTTGCGCTAGCTCCCCGTAAGCTGCTACCTTGCCGGGAGCTAACGATAAGCTCCCATTTGAAACATTGCTAGTTTGCGGCTGTACATGGTAGCCAGCGCTAGTTAACAAAGATCCTAAGTTGTATTGCTGTTGGTAGGTTGCGCGAGCTAGCGGTAGGTGGCGCAAGCTAGTGGTAGGTTGCGCAAGCCAGAGACCTATCAAACTTGATCCACAAAATCAGTGACCCTGGTTCAGCCTACAATTTCACAAATTCATGATGTAGGTCAAGATCAGAGCAAAGACAGGGTGAGCATACATGTACTATATATACACCAGCTATTTGAAAACATGCAGAACAAATTAGGGAAAAAGATCTGAATTTTGCAAAAAGGTAGATTAACTATCCAATAAAATTAAAAGTTTTATAGCTAATTGAGGTTAACCATGGGTTAACTGAGTAATGACCATCTATTTATTTTGCTTAAGAAATAGCCTGCTGGTATCAGATGAATCTAAATTGAATTCCTATTCATCTTTAAGAAATAACATGAGGTGAGTTTTAGTGGATTACTAAATGCATTATATGCCTTATACTCTAGACCAGGACAGGTCTAATTTAGAAAATTCATAATTAAACCCTCTCCTACTCTCATTATTTTCACTTCAGCCAAAACTCAGCTATGATTGCTTGATCATTTAAAAGAGGATGTACTTACCAGAAACTAATGAAACAGCATGAAATGGCTCCCCCTTATTGATACATCCATTGAACTGAGATGTATATGTCAGCTTCTCCCTCCAATTTTGCAAATGCTACTGCATCACACACCATCCCTCCCCATTCAAAAGTAGTCCATTTCCAGTGCAGGAAATACCAAGGATAAAAGGGCACTAATCCCATATCTAAAGAAAGTTTATCATTCACAAGAATGTGAAAACATAAGTAAATATCTGTAGCACTGCAGAGAACAGATTATTTGGCCTTGTGTGGAAGGGAACTTTGGAATTTTATTATGTATTCCTACACACTGGTCATGAGACTGACCCAGATTTTCCAGATGTTTGTCTAGGAAGGCCTAGATGGACAGGAATAGTAATGGTGTGGAATCTCAAGAGTACAGAGACTATCAAATATCTCAAACTTGCGATAGCTCCCGCAAACTTGCGCTACCTCTCGCGAGCTAGCAGGTTTGAAACTCTGCGATGATGCTAGGTACCGCAAACTTGCGGTGAGTACTAGAAACAATCTATGATAGTGAACGCGAGGTAGCGGGTATCTCACGCGAGTTAACGGGTAGCTCCCGCTGGCTCTCGCGATCTGCTGGTTCGCTCGCACTAGTTCGCGCAAGGTAGCGGATAGCTCGCACAAGTTAACATATGAGCCCGGGAGCTTAGCGGGAGTTCCCCGCAACCTTAAATTTCTGTAAGGGTTGTCATTTGTAGCTAGTTTGCAGTGGAGTTTGAACCACGCACGAAGGGATTTGTTTTTTAAAATGTTGATAGCCTGAGAGAAGTTTCCATTACAGGTGAATAATATCCCAAGGTATGAATAAGAAGGGACAATGTCGAGGAGCTTGTTATCATAAACAAAGTGATAATTTTTCTGGCTGCTCTTAAGGGTACCGTTGAAAATAATGACTTCAATAGTTTTTGCGAGTTTACAGATAATTTCCAGTGTTAACGAAATGTATGTAGGTTATCAAGGTTTCTTTGCAGCCCTATATGGTTGGTCGAAAGTAAAACCAGGTCATCCGCAAATAGTAAATGGGGAACATTCTCGTTATTAAGACTTGGTGCATTATCGCTGCTCATGTAGTTATGAAGATCATTAAGATAGATATTAAATAAAATGGGACTACAACTGCAGCCTTGCCTAACAACTATTTCAGATGGTATTGGATCTGAGAGGGAGGAGTTACTTTGTATAACCTTGAAAATTTTGCCATTAATATTATGTTTTAACAGTTTGGTCTCCATACAGTGTCGAAAGTTTGCTGAAGCCTACAAAGGCTACATATAGTTTTGTCCTAGCAATTTTATATTTGTTAATTAATGTGCGAAGAATGAAAATGTTATCTGTGGTCCGGTGATCAGTGCGAAAACCACATTGGGCATCGTGGATTAAACGATTATTTTCCAGATATTCTGAGATCCTGTTATTATTGATTGAAAGAAATAACTTTTCAAGACAACTTCCTAAAGCAATACCACGGTAGTTGTTAGGGTCGGATCTGATACCCTTTTTATATAAGGGAGAAATAAATGACACGTTCCATGCATTTGGGAACTTGCCTGTCTGAAAAATTAGATCGAACAGTTTCAGATATTGATCAATGAGACAAAAGCCTGAGCAACTTAACATTTCATTTAAAATAAGATCTGGACCATTAGATTTATGTGACTTAAGTTTAAGTAAAGCTATTCTAAACTCTGTAGCAGATATTGGTAATCAGATTTTTCAATTTCTTCAATTTTCTTCAATTTGATATGCAGATAACATGCCATGTAAGAAGCGACATCTTAGGTCATGGTATTACCCGGAGACAAATTACATGATTACACGAGGGCGGCAACTGATACTTCATAGGCGTTAGATGCGGAAGGGTCTTTCTTCCTTACAAAGTTTTAAAATCAACTCAGAACGGTTGACTGAACGTTTTTTCTTTTTTGCTTCAGTAATAGTTTCCATGCAGTGAAGCATGGAAATTATGTAACCGAGAAGCGACCCCAAGTGACATCTCAAGGCATATTATCTCCAAACCAAATTTGACGAGAAGCTGAATGCATCCTCAACCTATTGTCTGGAAACTAAATTTTAAATTTGTCACCCGGTGTCGCCACCTGTAGGTGCAAGTGGGCGAAATGCAATCCCAAGGATCATCTCATGACATGACGTATCAGCATACGAACTTTGGGAAGAATCTGAAAAGGGGTTATTGCCCGGAAACCAAATTTAGATTTGTACGTACAAGTGTGCGAAACACAATCCGAAGTGACATCTTATGGCATATGAATACCAAATTTGAGAAGAATCCGATAAGCAGTTGTCAAATTTTTGCCAGAAACAAATTTCAGATTTTCCCACCAGGTGTTGCCACCAGTATGCAGAAGCAGGTGAAATACAATCCCAAGGGACATATCATGGCAAGGTATCTGCATATCAAATTGAAGAAAAATCTGATGAGCGAAATCAAATTTAGATTTAACACGAGGTGGTGCTACCTGTAAGCACAAGTGGGCGAAACGCAATCTCAAGCGAGACCATATGTCATGATATATTCATACCAGATTTAAGAAGAATCTGACGAGCGGTTCTCAAGTTATTACCCGGAAACAAATCGGGTATTTCGCCACTAGGTGGCACCATCTGTAAGTAAAAGTGAGCGGAAGGCAATCCCACGCAACATCTCCTGGCATGATACATGCATGCTAAATTTGAGGAGATTCCGTTGAGCAGTTCTCAAGTGAATGGCTGAAAACAAATTTTGATTTTAACACCTGGTGGCGCCACCTATAGGCGCAAGTGGGCGAAATGCAATCTCAAGCGACATCTTAGGTCATGGTATTACCCGGAGACAAATTTGGGATTTTGCCACAAGGTGACGCCACCTGTAAGTGCAAGTGAGTGGAAGGCAATCCCATGCAACATCTCCTGGCATGTTACATGCATGCTAACTTTGAGAAGATTCCGATGAGCATGCAGTTCTCAAGTTATTGGCCAAAAACAAATTTCAGATTTTGTCATCAGGTGGCGTTACTTTCTGAGCAGAAGTGGATAACGCAATCCCAAGCAACATCTCATGGCAAGGTACAATGTATGCATGCCTAATTTGGGAAGAATTTGATGAGCAGTCCTCAAGTTATTGCCCGGAAACCAAATTTCGAGCAACATTTCAAAGTTATTGCTTGCAGCACAAAAGAACGGAAAGAACCCTAGTGGCGCCACCTACAGGCAGATCTTTCTGAAACGCAATACCAATCAACATCGTGTCGCAAGGAATGCATATGCCAAATATTGATGAAACTAGATACAGTCGATCGAATACGATTGGAGGCATGCCTTTTGCATTCTTTAGTAAAGGAAACATTCATTATTTGAGAAGAAAGTAAAAACGTAAAACTTAGGAAAAACATCATTAAGACCACAGTCCAGTCAGCCATACTGGCCGTCTGAGAAATGGCAAAGTCAGAATATCAATTTCCATTTGAGTATGAAATACTACAACAAAACTTGACAACATTTTTTGCCCATGTCAAAGAAGAATTAAATGACAAGCAATGTATTACCTCAATACCATGAAATCACATTCAAACTGTGATTGAAAATCAAAAATGTATAATGTAAACTCACCAGTAGTTTGTAAATGCTCCCCACATACATACCTTTCCATGTGTATCTTCTGATCAGGTAAACTAACCCTGTAGCATTTTGTTCCCTGAAAACCCAGGGTACACCACAACATGCATGTGTGTCAAGACAGACAGCTGCTAGCATACACATGTATATGTAGTGCAGAGGTGAGACTGGTCAGTTTATGGCAGAGAAACAGGTAACTGGTCATCCAGTTTCATGTAGCTGTAAATGGAGGATGCCCATCCAGTGAATGCTAGTGGACATTGAAGCTGAAATAACTGCATGCATGTTCTATTCAATTCAAGACTTGGGTCCCTGCTTTTATCTGGCATAGCATGTACATGTATAACATGGGGCAGGTCTTTGTGGATGAATGTTTGAATCTAAGGCTCTTGCAGATTAGATAGGAAGAACATGTAATTCATTTATTGAAAGAGTAAAACTGGGTAACTTCTATTATACATGATAATGAATAACAATAAATGCATATCTGATTAATTACCAATTGTTTATTTCTGTTCTATTGATATAAGCAATCACTGGTAATTGCTATTTACTCTGCAAAGGCCTTTGGTTTTAGCTGTACAGATAGCATGCCACTTTTCACCAGGGGAACATCTATGAATTTCTGGAGATTTACAAGGCACATTTCAAGGTTTTTCAATCACTGTTCGAATGCAGGTTAGGATGTTACATTTTCATGTTCAGTATTTGTTCAAACTTTTGTAATTCTTCGACATGGGCATAAACAATGAATAGGATATGCTCTAGTATATGCTAATTACATGTGGAAACCTACCTGGGACTTTGCCATTTCTGAACCGAGAAAACTGACATTAAATGGCCGAGTATACTATGGCCTTAACATGGCCCCATAAGATGCCTTGAGGGTAGGTACCAAATTTAAAAGAATCCATTAAGGTCCAACAGTTACTGTCCGGAAATGCAATTTTATCTTGGCCCTCAGGTAGCGCCATGTGTAGGCAGATAGGCATATCCCAACCGAGATCTTGAGGCAAGATCCCTTGACATTGAAAATAGAAAATGTTAACTTGGCCTACAGGTGGCGCCACCTATGAGCAGATCGACAAGAATAACAATACCAAGTGAAAACTTCAGGCAAGGTACATGTATACCAAACTTGGAAAGAATTCATTCAAGTATTAAAAAGTTATTATCCGGAAACATAATTTTAAATTTGCCCCTAGGTGGCACCACCTATATGTGGATCGGCATGAAAAACAATGCCAAACGAGAAATTGAGGCGAGGTACCTACTCACCAAATTTGGAATGAATCGGTTCAGGTTTTCAAAAGTTATTGTCTGGAAAAACTTAACTTAGCCTTCAGGTGGTCCCCCTATCAACATGAAAAACATTCTCAAGCCAGATCTTAGACAAGGTACCACCACACCAAATTTGGAAAAAAATCCTTAAGGTTTTCAAAAGTTATTGTCTGGAGATGCAATTTTAAATTGGCCCGAGTTGGCGCCACCCAGAAGCGGATTGGCACGAAAAACAATTCCAAGCAAGATCTATGGACAAGGGACATATTTACCAAATACAAAAACATGGATCTGTGCCTGATAAACTGAAACCTTTTGGGGTTGCAATTATCACAATATTGCAGACAACACACAAATTTCAGCTTCTGCCAAGATATATTGGAGATATATATTCTCAAACACAATATATGAGAGTCGGGCGAGGGCTAGTTTGGGAGATAGAGGGTGCGGCTCGGCGCCCTGGGGATGGGGACATGCTCTTCTTGAGGGTAGTGGTAGGTGTGCCGACATGAAAGCCATAGAAAGCTCTCTGTACATGAAACAACCACACTGACAACTGCATGCCATCATCTGTCAGTCCGAAAAAACCCACAAGGTGGAATTAATTCAATTCAGGAAATTGATCATATGCACAGTCTGCACCCAAACTTTAGAAACTCAGTTGTAATTAATATAGTAAGTTACACGTGTGGACACAAATGGTTCCTACAGAAGCTTTAGGGTAAATCATATGATGTGAGATACAATTATGAACTGAAAAATATCTTTTATATCTGAAATCCAATTTATTCAGCAGTGTGGACAACGTGTATTCTACTGAACTCGACCAACAATCACTATACGATTTTTTAATCACCCATATTCCGTTGTAACATAGAACAAATCATATGCTTCAATGTACAGTTTCTACGATATATCAATTATGTTAATCCAGTCATATACATATATACATAATTTCACTAGAAAATAGGTTCACTGCCCTACTGTACAAATATGTAAATGAATTTTTTTTTCTTCCTTTTCAATCGGAGTGGGATTTCGTAAACTGAATCTCTTGTGTTCCAATTATATTCCTTCCCTTCCCTGTAAAACTTCGCTATATGAAGGCTAGCTCCGGTCATATCAAATATAGTTGCTTTCTGTTCTTATATAATTATTGGAATAAGCTGTTAATGCAATCTATGGGAATCTGTAAGTCCTTTAATGGGTGATAACATACTTTTATAATGGGTTTTTGAAACATGAACTGAAGGAGACAACGTGTAATGTCTCAACGAATCTATCTGTGGTATTTAAACACCTGCACAGCCAAGAAAATGGTGCTGGCTCTCTAAACCTTTTTAGTGTTGAAGGCTGGTCAACACCATAAAATGGTGTTGAGAAATAGTGTTGACCACTGTGAACAAGATAAAAAAAAATAGTGCTGGTCAACACCAATGGCTCAAAATGGCTCAACAACATATTATGGTATTCACTAATAAGTGCTATATTGGCTCAACACCAATAAAGGGTGTTGGAGACATATGGTGTAGGTGTAAATTTAACACCATTTATTGGTGTTGAGCTCAACCTCATTTTTGACTGGCTGTTCTGGCTGTGTATATCTGTGATGTTTTAAACAGCTCTGTATTTGTGGTGTTTTCAACAGCTGTGTCTGTAATATTATCAACAGCTGAGTCTGTAGGATTTCCAACACATCTATCCGTGGTATTTTCAAAGCTGTATATGTGGAACTTTCTACATATCTGTGCTATTTTCAACAGCGGTAGTTGTGGTATTTTTAGAGGGAAACAATTCTTTATATGTTGGTGGGAGAAAGTCCGCCTGCTGGCCTGGTGATTCTCTCTGTTCCTGCTCCTGTGTAAGAAAGAAACATATTATAACTTGAATATTTAACAATAAATGCAAATTTGAGCTATGATTACGACTTTGTGCCTGTGGTCGAGAGAAATGAACCACAGTCTAAGACTATGGAGGCTCTTTCTGTTAACTTCATTTAACTCAATTGCATATGGTATGGGACAACCTGTCCAGGAACATAGACAGCTTTTGGTTTCGTCCTTAGTTTCTCATTTGTTTGAATGAATTACCCTTACCAATGTCACAAGTGTGGAGTAAGTACATGTAAGAGATAGTCAGAAGTCACTGCTTCCACTTGGATGAAAGAGGCTGTATGCCCTGACTTCTTTATGGCCCGCTCTGTGCACCTCATTCAATGCTAGTAAGAGCATGAGTTTTGTACTAACTGAATACATTCGCCCTTTAGCCCGAACTTCCCCCATCAATATACTGACATGTGATGTTCATACATGAGAATCCTGGTGTTTTATTTCTTAATTACTCGGTAAATATGGCGGCTACAGCTAAAGTTGAAATGGCGGTCTGAGTAAAAATGGTATATGCAGACCGAAATGTTAGAATTA
Organism: Hanleya hanleyi; assembly: GCA_036873755.1. NCBI lineage: Eukaryota > Metazoa > Mollusca > Polyplacophora > Lepidopleurida > Hanleyidae > Hanleya > Hanleya hanleyi. The sequence goes on along the minus strand of JAVTVY010004261.1, from coordinate 10,310 downwards.
TTGTAAGGATCGAGAACCAGGATACGACTTGATACCGTAATGAGATTTCCCGCGGTTCGAAGTGAGAGCGAGAAATTATTGTCTCAGCGGAATTGTATTGGCCAATAGTTTGGGCTCTTTTGATTATTTGACCCAACGTATGTGGAGCGTTTGGTTGTCTATCTTGCTGTCACACTCGAGCTTTTTTCGCTTTTTGGATGTTTTGTTGAATTCATGTATGAACTTTGCTTACCGTTTATACCAATGTATGGCAAAAGCCGCGGAGCACATTTGAAAGTGGGTGTGGTGGGAGGCTGGGCTGAACTCTATATCGGCCATGTTAAAATGCTGGACTGGTGCTATCTAAGATAGGGCTTAAAGCAATGCGGTCTCAAAAAGTGTGTGGGGGGGGCTGTAACAACAACAACGATGATCTTTGATTGCCCAATTTGTTGACAAAGCGGCTCTTCTTATGCTTGTACAAACGAGTAAAAATAAGACTTGATGACTATACTTACCTAAACTACCAAAGACGTCTCCATCAGTGAGAAAATCTGATGAAATTGGGGCGAAATACAATATCCGCCTTCCCTCCTGCACATGTTCAGTTTAGCAGACAGCCTAACCGGAACAGACTGCAGTGCAGTGGGCGCCAGCGCCACCTTGCGGTCGAAGCCGGCATTAGCTATAGCGCAAAAGCCGGATTCAAATTACGGGTTCGAATGCCACCAGTACAAGTTACAAACACTTACCTGCACTCGAAATGCGGCAGAAAACGAAATGGATCGAGAGCTGTCAACAACGAATCCATGTCATTTTCTTGTCCAGTCAAATGTCCTTACAGGGTACAAGTCTTTTCAGACGACATATTTTTTTGCCCGTGGGACTAAATATAGAATTTCATGCAGGCCAACACGTGTACAATATTCGATGCTCACAAATCATGAGACACTAATGTTCAAGTCTACTTTGCCCCACGGGCAAAATTTGGCGGGGTAGCTTTTTGAAAGGACTAACACATAATCACCACCTTTGGGTGGACAAGAAAATGACATGGCTTCGTTGTTGACAGCTCTCGACCCATTTCGTTCTCATTTTCTGTCGCATTTCGAGCGCAAGTAAGTGTTTGTAACTAGTTATATATGGTGGCATTCGAACCCGTAGAAAGCATATGTTACGAGAGTGGGAATTGGGACGTGTGAATGTAAGTTTCTATTCAGTTTCCGACGTTGTTTATCTGCCTCCTTGGGAAATCACACGGCATGACTCGGATGATCAAATCAGAGGCAGGTTACTTGATGGTTACCATATGCAACATGAACTATGGCCCAAATCAACCTTGCTGCCCCATAACAAACTTCCATGAAGTCACTGCCTTTTCTGATGTAAACATCTGAGAAGGGCTGCCAATGTTATGCATTGCATCATGGGTTGTTTTGGAGCAGCAAGCTTTACTTGGGCCCCTTGATCAGATGCCAGTTACAGTGTGACAGTCAAGGCGGAAATCTAAATATTCCATGAAATGGAGAATGCTGGGATTCTACTCTGCTGATCCATATTCATGAAGGTCGATCTACTTTCGACAGCGATTGTGCGATTGGATAATAGTACCGTAAGCCTATAGCCTATTGTATTGTACGGCTGTGAGATCTGGGCTGCCAATATAGATTTGGATCCCAATGCTGATATACACAAGCTCACTAGACTACACTGTGAAAAATTACATTTAAAGGCTTGTGAATATGTTCTTGGGGTTAACCGTACCACTACCACCGATGCAGTCTATGGTCAACTGGGGAGATATCCACTGATAATATCTATAGCCAGTCAAACAGTTAACTATCTGGGCGATCTAAATACTGCTCTTGATAAATCTCTTCTAAAAGTGGCTCTGGACTACTGCAAGAATAATCCATCATCCTGGTACTCAAATGTATTAAATAGTATCCCCAAAATTCTCGGTCCCTATAACAGTATCGGTGGTGTGGCAAAACAAATTCAGCTTCCTCATGCAAAGCACAAAATATGTGTACGGTATGTCCGCTGTTGAACAGAAATGGGGGAAAAGAACTGTTGATAAACCATCGTGTAATCGGTTGCCTAGCAGTCATAAACGTAGAACATATATGGAATTCAAATCTCGTTTTAGACGGGAAATTTATATTGATGTTATTCAAGATAGAGACCATCGTAGATCATTTGCAAGGTTCCGAACTAGCTCTCATGACCTTAATATCGAAAGGGGCAGGTATACCGGAGTTCCCATTTAACGCCGTCTTTGTCCATTGTGTAAATCTGATACCGTGGATGAATTCCACTTTTTGATTAAATGCCCCGGTTAAAGCATATCTAGATATCAATTATTTACAAATATATCACGGACATGTGCCAACTTCATCTGTATGCCAGATAGGGCAAAATTTGTATGGCCTCTCTCTGCCGAGGACATGGTGGCCATCTCTCTGGTGGTTAACTTTATTCATCGCAACCTAATTAAGAGCAAGTACTTAATGAACAGTGTATCTTATTGAATCCGGTGAACATGTTGTGATTTATTCTGTTTTGTTTTCTCCTGTACACATTAAAGGTTCTATTCTATTCTATTCTATTCTATTCGTAAGGTATCCCAGAAATCAGTTCGCGAGTTACACATTATTTCAGTAACCATGCAGGCTTGCTGACGTACGCGTGTAAATGGAAGAAAATTGGCACGACTGGCTGTTTCATCTCCATAAATGTGTTTGTTTATATGTACTGTGTTATTGCTTGACGTACAGCAAAACCAGGGAAGTAGTATAGAGACCGCACGAAGGGTACCATTTTCCAGGGAGGTAACTCTTGGTTCCCTTTTTTCCAGGTTAAAGGTATAGGGAACTCCCCATCATCTCCCCAAGAGTTCCGCCAGGGGGCGCCACCAGCTCAAGGTCACTATAGTTCCGGCAAAGGGCCTCTGGGCATGTATTCTTCCGCGGTGATGCGGTCTGGTGGTGATGCGGTCGCGGGAAAAAGCTTCCGCAGAGAAAAAGTAGTCCCCAGACTTCAAATACGCTGCATGGTCCGATTGAGGTATCAAAGTGAAGCATTCGTGAAGGGGAATCCAGTCATGGGTGGTTGCATATAAAATTTGGATTTTTTCCCGAAACTATAAAAAAGCGGAACGCGGACTTTACCCCTACAATAGGGGTCTGTATTATGCAATATAAGGGAAAATGCCTGTATGGGGTATGGGGATGGATTTTTTTTTGTGGGTGTTACTATGGGTTGTGGGGTCGCGTTTTTCTCGTCTCGCCAAGAAAAACACGATGGGAGGGGTCCCGGAGCGAAGCGGTGAAATTTTTAGGAAAAGTCACCGAGGTCTGTATATAGACCCATAGGCTGGCTATATGGGGGTATGGATTCAACCTGGGAAATTCACACACGTTCATTGTGATATGGGTTGTCTGGATTTGTTTTTCACGTCTCGTCTTTAACGGTGAAATTTTTGGAAAAAGTCACCGAGGCCTGGGTAGGCCCATAGGCCTATACTGCATGGCTATGGTTGTTTAGGTCCATACGGGGTGGACGTTTTGGGATCTAGGTGGGCCACTAATGGTCCGATGGGGTCGAGTGAGGTACCAATGTGAAGCCTATGTGAGGGGGCAACCGATGGGGTGGATGTGGGGTAGGAATATCGTCATTCTGCGCATGCGCAATAGACAAAGTGCATGGAAATAGACGTTTTGGGATCTAGGGGAGCCACTAGTGGGTCGATGGGATCGAGTGAGGTATCAATGTGAAGCCTATGTGAGGGGGCATCTGATGGGGTGAGTGCGGGGTTGAAATATCGTCACTCTGCGCATGCGCAGTGGACAAAAGGTATGGAAATAGACGTGTTGGGGTCTAGATGGGCCACTAGTGGGCCGATGGGATCGAGTGAGGTATCAATGTGAAGCCTATGTGAGGGGGCTAGACTAGGGTGTCGTTTCCATTCTGCTGCGCAGGTCACGTGGGTTGTGACGTCACTTCCGGGTTTCACCTCCAAACCCAGAAGAGTTCCAATCTTCTCTTAGACGTCCGAATGTTCAACCTCCGGGGGTTTTCCAGGCCCGGCCCGGCGCGCGCAGGGGTGCTCTGATGGCCGCAGCGCGACGCGCGTCATCACCGGCAGTGCGCGGATGAATGTCGGATCAAAAGGTCAAATGCTGTATTATACACTATATGTCCTGTATTATACCAAATCTGTGCTGTATTATACCATATCTGTCCTGTATTGTACCATATGTGTCCTGTATTATACAGCATATGTCCTGTATTATACCAAATCTCTGCTGTATTATACCATATCTGTCCTGTATTGTACCATATATGTCCTGTATTGTACAATATATGTTCTGTATTATACAATCGCATAGCGGTTGTCGTGAATAACAACAAGTTCAGCAATGTTCATACAGTTTATTATCCCCAATGTTACATCATACCCAGGCTGGGGGAGCCGCCCTGGGTATGTTTAGTATGTTCACAGCAAAACAAATTGAAATATCAAACACCATTTATTATTTAACGCACCGTCACATTAGGTACAAGTGTTTACTGAGCTCAAGTCAACGATCAGCATGTAGACATAGAGAGTATGTACGGCATGTTATGGTATTCATCAGTGCACGAGTGACGCATTCAACCGATGGCGGTGGTCGGTCAGCTTGGTAAGGAAAAACGTAACATTGGTCACCCTCTCCACTGTCCACTTGGTGTTGGGTCGTTGTTGTTGGGCCCATTCCAAGGGATCCACGGTGTCCAGTTTCTCCAGCATCGTCTCTAGTGACCTGCGGTTAATGATGGTAAACGGCTGGACAAACACATAGATGTTACTTCTCGGGTAGAAGTATCGGACTTGGACTGTCTCCTTATGCTGCAGTACATAACCAAACGCCAGATTCAATTTGAAGGCCGTAGTTTGATCTTTGAAGATGGTTTCCACGTAGCTGCGTAGAGGGGTGAGGTTGGTCAGTGGGAAATTGTAGATATCTTGAATAGGGCGATGACGGTGGAAACAGTGCCGTGTCATGGACCAATGGCGCCGATCGATGTCACTCACTGGATGGTTGTCCTGTAAGAGATCGCTAGGAACATTTATGGGCTCGTCCAGAAAATGTTCGATGTCAGGCGTATGACTCGAAACCGTAACGGTGGGGTCCGGCTGGAAATCCAGGCTCTTCTGAACTGTGGGTATTGGCGGGCTCTCCGTTATCGCATCACCAGTGGCGTTCGTCTCCCCGGGCTTATCTTCACTGGATCTGACCTTCCGCGGCTCCTCTTCAGTAGGAAGTTGTCGTCCAAACCGTAGAGACGGGACATGAATCAAACGCTGATGCCGTCTTAACTGACTGCGTCAGTAAACGGCTGGACAAACACATAGATATTACTTTTCGGTTAAAAGTATCGGACTTACCCCTACATTGTTCCGTCGCGCCCTCGTGGAATGAGCGTTCGTGGCGCAGTAAATGATCCTCCCAATTAAATGACCGTGCGCAGGTTATACAAGTATACCGTGCATCGTTGTGGGTGGAGGCCTCGTGGCGTCGTAAATTATCTAGACGAGTAAACTGCTTCTGGCAAGTTGTGCAAGTGAACATCTTGGTGGTTGACAGTGTCTGATGAAACGGCAAGGCCGCTTCCCTTTTATAGCACGCTAGCTGGTGATCTATTTTTAGCACACTCAGTTCAACTATCCCCAAGTCGAGGGCCGAGCAGTGACATCTTCGGTAACCTCCGTGTCTCTTCGTCTATGTAGGTGTATAAAAGTGGGAATGTTTAGGGCAATGCTGCATTCATTGGCCTGCTTGACCTGACCAGCCTGAGCCTGCCTCACAAGCCTGAGCCTGCCTCACCGGAGCTATACCATGAGACGTGGAGAAGATTTTCCAGGGGATCCTCCGGCGCTGTTATCTTTGTTGTTGTTGTTGCTCTCTTTTTTGGCCTAACCCATCAGAATAGTACGTATCACGGACTACACCCGTAGAGCTACGTCTAGGCGCGCATGTGTGCCATGGTCTATAAAACACGTCTCTCTGGATCCTACACCTCCATTTCTACGGTTGCAGAGCCATGACGGACACCCGTCCCTATGCGACTCGCATTTTACAGCATGCGACCGTGGTTAATTCACTCACGGGTTACCGAGCAGTGGTTCGGTCCATGTTTGCACATGGCGACGACAACGAGGGGCGCCGCCAGATCCTGAACGAGTTCACAGAATCGGTCCTCGACAGAGTGCACTCGATGGAGAGGTGTGCCATCACTCACCACTACTGGACTATGACAGCCATCCTTGATGCTCGGGCTATGGACCACGAGCGCTCACGCCGGAATCAGCGACGGTTGGTTGGTCTCACAATAGTCTGTGCCCTATTGACCCTGGCGCTGTGGCATTGACAGTGGGACCTGACTATAAATACGAGGGTCAGACAGAGTGTGTGTCATTCACCGTTCGTCATTGGATCAAGCATGTCACCAGTTCTACGAGCCATCCTTCCCCTTTCACCCCGGGTGGGGTTACACGTCTATGAAGATAAAGTCACCCTCGTGGAAGACCGTGGAGATGTTTGCTGGTCGCCCGCTGAGACCGTATCGAATACGGTTACGCTACACCGTGACGGCTGGACCAAATTTAAACGGGTGTTGAGCGGCGAGCTCGACGAACACCTCATCCACATAGACAATGCCATCTACGTACACCGTGGGCCCTTCTTCCCACGTCTGGGCCGCTACCAAGACCCTACTCGAGGCTTCACCCTAGACCCCGATCTGTGAACAGCCTTAGAAAAAGTGGTGCCCATCGTGGACCAGCTGTTTACACCGGACGAGCGGTCATCAGACGAGTTGGAGTGGGCTCGTGCCCTGAGAGAAGCGGCGACAGAACCCAATAAACAAATGTCTAGCCATGAACCAGACGACGATGCCATTGATTACCCGGCTAGACTCAGTCAGCCCAGTGACATGACCACCCGATCCTTTGATCTCACGGGGTTCTCCCTATAAATACGAGAGACAGTCAAATCTTGTACCATTCACGTACTGACCATGACGGAGCATATAATACGGGCGTATCTCAGCTTGACCCCCGAGGTCTTCCTGCACGTTTATGCGGATAAGGTCGATATCATGGAGGAGGTGGGAGACATCTGTGATGCGGACCCTACACAACCGTGCCCGGCTCACATTCGTCTGTCCCGGGAGGGCTGAACCAAATTCAAACGGGTGTTGTCTGGCGAACTGGACGGCGACCTCATCCACTTGTGTCATGATGTGTACATCCGACGCGGCCCTTTCTTTGCTCAATTGGCTCGGCTAGATGGGGGTACAGTGCATTTTACCCTTCACCCTGATCTATGGTCTGCATTGGAAGATGCCGTGGTAGATGTGGATCAAGTGCTTATCAAGCGGTCATCAGACGAGTTGGACTGGTCATTTACCATGGACACTGTGGAAGCCAACGAAGAAAATCAGAAAGAAATATTTCACCTATAAGAATACAAGCCGGTACATCGATGTTCTCCCGAAACTTGTGAGTGGGTACAATCGAGCCTATCATCGGAGTATAGAGAGAGCCCCCATTACCGTGACCCAACGCAATGAAGCCCAAGTCTGACGTGTCTTGTACCCCAGGCCATCGCAGCGAACGACGAAGGCGGTGTACACGGTCGGGGACCCTGTACGGATCAGTAAAGTCAAAGGTCAATTTGAGAAAAGTTACTTGCCCAACTTGAGCGATGAGCACTTCCTGATTAAACGGCGCCTACCCCGACAGCAGCGAGTCTATGAACTGGAAGATCTTCAAGGGGAACCGTTGCTAGGGACGTTTTACGAGACGGAATTACAGCCTGTCGTAAAAACACAGCAAGACTACTACACGGTGGAGCAGATTTTGAAAACGGAACGTCGACGTGGCAAACTGTTTCATTTCGTCGAATGGCAAGGCTGGCCCAGTTCCTTCAATTCCTGAGTCGCTGCCAACCAGGTGAAACGACTATAAAGCCAGACACCACTGCCGTCATCCTTCATCCCACGTTCGACCACGGTGCTATGGACAAACAGCAGCTGCCTCTGACCACAGCGTCTCCCAAAACGCGCAAAGCGCAAGTGGACTTTGTGGTGATACTGCTAACCCTGCTGTGTGTCACCGGTCTACAGATAGCACCAGTCAACGCCGTATCGAGCCCAGTCACCACCACACCCCGTGTACAAGCCACAACGAGCTCCACACCAAGCTCCACACCTACACCAAGTACACCCACTACGTCTGAAACCCACCGGATTTCATCCCTCACAGTGAATAGACAACGACGACCGACGTTGTACCCACCACCATCATCCCTCGCAGTGAGCAGACAACGACGACCGCCGTTGTACCCACCACCACCACTCCAATTCACTCGTACGAGATTTACAAGAGCGGGTTACCACGACAGCGCATACAGCTCGAACCATGGACCCTCGGTGGCAGCAACCCTTCACTTGCGTCATCGCAGGACCGACGGGTACCGCCAAAACGCACTTCGTCCGGAAGCTCCTTCAACACGCCGACAGCATGATAACCCCACCCATTGCCCGAGTCGTGTGGTGTTACGGAGAATGGCAGGAAGCGTATGCAGCAATGCCCCACATCACGTTCGTGGAAGGCCTACCCAACCTGGCCGATTTGGAACCCGACACCTTGGTGGTTCTGGATGATCTCATGGTGGAGACGGATGCGCGGGTCACCCAACTCTTTACCAAAGGCAGCCATCATCGACGGCTCAGCATCATCTACATTGTGCAGAATCTGTTCAGTAAAAACAAAGAACATCGGAGCATCAGCTTAAATGCCCACTACCTGGTGGTCTGCAAAAACCCGAGAGATACCACTCAACTGCTGCACCTGGCGAGACAGATGTATCCCGGCCCCACACCGTTTGCGTTGGAATCCTTCAAAGATGCCACAACCCCTCAGCACGGGTATATGCTCTTCGACCTCAAGCAAGCCACCCCCGACCACCGTCGACTACGGACCGGCATCTTTCCCGGAGACGCCCGCCACGTGTACATGCAAAAATAATGTAAACACACCCACAGTGGCTCCCCCAGCTGGAGTGTGTGTTTGATGATGGGGATAATAACAAGAATGAATACCACAGCATGGTTGACTTTGTCTCTGTTCTCTGAGGTAGATAAAAAGGGCAGAGTTGTGGGTTCTGGCATTAGTTGTATATGATGTCTGCGCGAGTACGGAAGCACGCTCCGACGCTCCGTGTATTGAAGACGGCCCCACCCGAGTTGGTCCGAACCATTGTACGTGGCGCGGACCCTGACCCCCTGATCGTGTACGCTGTCTGTGCGAGATCGGGTACAACCTGTTAAAAGGCAAGGTACCACTGACTCCGGCTCAGAAGACCAAGTTGACCAAGCATAAGACAGGTCTCCGAACCTTAGTCCAGAAGCGAGTCTCTCAAACACAAAAGAAAAAGATGTTACAGAAAGGCGGCTTTCTCGGGGCCATCTTAGCACCGTTGGCCGCTTCCGTGTTGGGTCCAGTATTGGGTGGCCTCTTCGGCCGACAATGAACCACACGAAAAACATGGTCCTCGTGGAACCACGGTTCCTTCAAAACCTCCAATCGCCCTACCCTGTCCCCCCTACGGTGAAGACCATAAACACCCTCGATGGAGAGATACAACAGATCTTACAAAGACCGGGGTTAAGCGACAGTGAGAAAATACAACGTGGAATCACGTGGACTTCGATTACAACGCACACAACGACAAGGCACAGCTTATCGTCACCGCCAACGCGAGTCCTATCCTACAGCAAATGCTGGGTTTCGATCTACAGACGTTCGCTGGTCCCACCGCCCACCAAGGCGAGACCCCGGTGGATATGAAGTCGGGTATGTACGGACTCTACGTCTACTCGGACGTAGTCGACAACCACATCGTGGGCGATATCAACACACCTCTGTTACGGGTGGTGCCCATTAAAAATACGTATGGAGATCAAGTCACCCACAGTTTCACCCACATGCTCTACCTGCCCGTACGACAAACCGACATCAACACTATCACGGTGGATATAAGAGATGACACGGGACGACCGGTGGCATTCGAACGAGGAAAAGTGGTGCTGACACTTCATTTTCGACAAGCACGTGCCCCCCACTTTGCATAATAAAAGTACCTTACCCTGCGATGCACGCAGCTATATGGACTAGTATCCCCAACAGGCCGGGGGTGGCTCTCCGGTCTTTAGCGGTGCACGCATGCAACGAGGACATGGGCTGGGGAACATACTCGGCAGCATCGTCAAAACTTTCCTGC